>OOFC01015300.1:0-47392 GCA_900323345.1 Pseudochromis fuscus
CAAAGTATGGAGCTGTGATTGATTGTTTGCTCCTTGTGATCAAATGACCGTGCTGAGAAGGATAATAATATATATTTTGTTTAAATTAATACATTTTTATTTTATTTTTTTATTTATTTATTTTTAAGTAACTGTGTAACTGTCAGCAATTGTGCTAAATACTCATATTTGTACTCTACTTGGGGTCATCTATAATCAGCTCATCCTCTGCACCACCATCAGAACAGCAACAGTGTGTTATACTTGCAACTATGAACGACATCCCAGTTTGAATTTTCCCCAGTTCTTAATAAATTCACATCACTGTGGATCTTTCTCATCACGTTTCAAGATTTACTGTCAGGACCACATCTTTCAAAGTATTGCAACCTGTATCATAAAAAGAAAGCGAGAGGGAGAGAGGGAGGGAGACGACAGAGAGTGAGACACAAATCCAAACAGCAGCACAGCTGACTGACTTCCTAATGGGTGGAAAAGGCGGCGGACATCATTAAGTCGTCATCAGAACATCGTCCAAGTTCTGTCTGCTCCATGTGGAGACTCAGGCCTCTCATACAAAAACATGTGTTATTTGATTTCTGTGAAAATACATCAATCAAACAACATGTGTACACACGCAGAAAAGCCTCATCATCAAACATCTGTATATAAAGCTCTACATGGCAAATGGTTCCTTAGAGGACAAAGAAAATAGATCAGAGGAGAAACATGTTGTGTATTCTGAAAGTTTGAAATGCCTCTAAATTGATAAAGTTTGGCATCAGCTGTATGAGTTTAAAAAGTGTCTCCACTCTGCTCAACATGGGACTAGTGAGCCGTGGAAGCAGCTAATGACTCTGGACCACAACGGCAGATGTGGTTTATAAAAGTGAGGGAACGTCAGGCCCTGCTGATCACATATCACATCTATCTGGTTTGTTTTGTGAGTGGTGAGTCAGAAAGTCAAACACTCATCAAACTAATGAGGCTTGGATTTGAGATGATGTGATGTCCTTTTATAGTGTTAATGTGAGATTTTCACAGTGCAGTAAAACATTTCTCTTGTAATTGAGTGTGCATGTTGATGACTGGGCCTTTGTGTGTGTGCATGTGCTATTTACAACAACTTATATACATATTTTTAAAAGCCTTACTCACTTGTCAGCTTCAAGACGCATCTGCTCTCTCCTCTGCCTCCTCTGCTCCATGCGGCGGTCAAAGTCATCATCCATGATGCTCAAAAGATTCTCCTCACTCACACGTCCCACTGAAAGACACACATGTGACATCAACCCATGTGTCATAAATTCAGAGGAGCAGACAGTCTTGTTTTTCTTCTGTGCACCATAAAAAAAATCATATTTGATCCATATGCTAATTTCACAGGTTTGTGAGGTTCAATACGAAGAAAACATGCTGAATATTAAAACACATTACACTATGTGGTACCACCCAGCTTCATGAGCTATGTCAAAAAAAATAAATAAATAACAAAATAAAAATATTGCAGTGTAAACCAGGCTTACAGTACCTTAGTAGCAGCTAAAGTCTAGTCCATGGGCAACAGTGTGTCCTCTCTTGTCATACATCAGCCTCCACAGTCTGGTTTATATCTCAGCCCTTCTGCAGCACCAAGAATTCCTGCTTGTTCTCTCAGAGACTTTAACTACCAGAAAAGGCAAAGCCTGCCTCTCCGCTCTCCTCTTTTTCTCTCCCAGCCTTCCTCCTCCTCCTCCTCCTCCTCCTCCTCAGCCTGACTCCTGTTCTCGCCCTCTGTCTCACTTTTCCCTCCCTGATCTCTGACATGAGACTTGGTTTGTCTTGTCCTGCTTACTCTGCTCTGTCTGATTTACCACGGCTTTTTCAAATCTGTGTTTTCATTTATTCAGGTTTCTTCTCTTCAGAATTAATTCACTGCTCTGAAAGCTGACCCGCAGCCTTTATCTCCTCCTCTGACTTCATGTCCATCCTCGTTTGTTTACAACATTGAGGCAAAGTTTTCTGTCAAATAACTGATAATCCTTTTAAGCATCTTTACAGTGTGGTCCATGTCCCCAGCACAGATGTTTTATGATCTGTATTGGGGAAATGTTTTACATTTTATTCCATGACTTTGGTTGAATATCAAACTCAAAAGCAAACAGACTGGAATCATTTCTATCGCTAGAAAATATATTTGAAAACTATTTCATTTTCTATTAACCAGCTGTATTTTTCATTGAAAAGTCCTTTCTTTATCCTGGACGTCTCCCTTTTTTATATTAAAATAAAGTCTCTGTCTTCAATTTCCCTACCTAAGTATTAACAGTGCTTGAATTGTCAGTTGGTACAGGCCTCACTAATAAGACAGTAAATGAAGAATTACTGCCTTGACTGTTGATATTCATACATCCTCTGGGCAACCCAACCCACAAACAACCTTCTTTTAATGTCAGAGACTGGACAGACTTAATTACATATCAACTGTATAAAACACCCCTCATATATCACAATAACCCCCGAACCCTTGACTCCCTGTGATCCTGTGTAGGTCTGCAGAGCCTGCTGACATGATTCAATGTGGACGTGGAATTTATAAATTCTCTGTATTATAGATAAAATAATAATTCTGGTATAGCACTGCCAACGTTTATAATCTATTAACCAGTATGCAAACATCAATCAATTCAAAACCCATACAGGACTAATAAATCTCTATTCTGGCTGGCAGTGGAGGGGGAAATTTCCCCAAACTGAATCCCTCATGTAAAAAAAAGTAACAGCCTGTACCAAGCCACAGCAGTGCTTTTGACTGATACAGAGCAAGACCATAGCTGTGCAATCTCAAACATTTATGGCTGATATCTATGAATAAGTTAAATGTAGCAGCTGTTTCTTTGATTGAATTCATGGCCATTAAAAGTGTTTGAGTCATCTTCAGTCGCCAACTTCAGCTTTGAAGCACATCCTCAGATAAAACCAACAAAAGCCATTAACAGATTAACTATTTTCTGACATGATATAATAACCAGCTGCACAATAAACAGTTGTAATAAACCACTTTTTGAACACCTTAGGTCTGTTAGAGAGTCTCCAGCCAACAAATACAATCAGCTACAGTGTGAGTGCAGAGGAAAGCTTAGCAAGACTTTTCCAGTCAGAGACAGAACAAAAACAAAAACCTGAACCGTCCAAACATTTTGTCTCAATAAATCTGAAACATATAAATCAAAACATTTCCTTTTTGTATAGTGAATATTTTCTGTGTATCTTCAAATATTTCACTTTGGGATAGTTATATTAGTTGTGGACTGTGAAGAGGTCATTCCTGTTGCAGTCATTGAGCACACTGAACATGCAGTGTCAGTGAGCTGAAATACTATCTTTTATTTTTTACTATTATTACTACTATTAAGGGTAATACAAAACAAATGTAAAACCTTTTCTATAGCCTTGCTTTTAAATTTAACAATACAGACAAATGTATTTCTTTAAAGATGAACGCACAATCCAACTCTTGACAACATGAGGTTGTGAATCTCACCATGAACAAAGACACTAAATGTCTGAAAAAAAAAAAAAGAAAAGAAAAAGCTAGTATTAAAAGAAAGAAGTCATAGAAAAGCAAAGACTGTATAAGAAATGTGTGTTTAAAATCAAAAAATGTGATGTTATTAAACTCTCAGCATTAGAGGTTTACAGCTGAAATAAACAAAGCCCACAGTTCACCATACTTTAAATTTACAGAGAGAAGCATGAAAAGACATCCAGCAATTTGTCTCTTTTGGGGTAAACAGGAACAGTATAAATCCCTATAACCAAATCATTGCTTTGAGGAACCGTCCTGCAGCATTTACAGCAGCACAGCAGCATCTCACCAGTGTTTGGGTCAGATGTTAGCAACACTGTGACTTCAGCTCAGAATTTCTATACCGGAAATGAGTCTAAAGCTACTAGTTAAATAGTTAAAAGTCTTAATTTAACTTGGTGTAGGGCTGAAAAGATGTCTTCAGGAGCCCCTGATCCCCTGACACACAAAGACACATTCCTCTGACATGTAATAGGGAAATACTCTGCCCAGCTTCTTCTGTATCAACATACCAATCAGCACTAAGGGTCAGGATGACATCATGCTTTATTCTGTTTATATCCAACAACTGTGTGTATTTTCTACCCTTTCTGTTGATGTGATGCAATATAAGTGTACGGATAGTTCAGCACAGCTAGCTGTATTATCATCACTGTCCGTCCTATAAGGCTATTTTAAAAAGGGCCACTTCAGTATCATGCCTTGTTTTGGTTTCTGTATCCTCAGATCTTCAGAGGAGCCCACCAACAGTGAGCGGTGCATCATAATGGGACACAGGCAGTAACAGTTTAGTTTTCACAATGGCCAATACCATATACAGTCACTCAGGCTTACACACAGAATGAGCCAAAAGAGGCCTTTTACTAAAACACCCTCTAAATCTATAACAAGGGTTTTCCAGGAAAAGGATGATACTCTTTTACACTTCCCTGGAAAACAGGAAGGTGATTTATTGCAACACATATACATTTTGTACAAACACATTTTTATAGATTTGGAGTGGTGGATTTCTAATGTAAATAACCATAATGATCTATAAAGCCCAAATAAAAACACTGAAGCCTGCAGCACATGATAATTCAAATTCATTAAAATCTACTGACATTGAAGTTAAGCAGCAGAAAAAGTCCACTTGTTGGGGACATATTGCAGCTACAGAGGTGGTGCTTTATATATCTATGTACCTATGTCTATTAGGGCTGTCAAAATGAATGCATTAACGCAGATTCATCCATCATCACGACTAACCTAATCAATAATTTTAACACAGTTAATCCATCTGCAGCACAGAATGACTCTGAACATCTCTGGCAACACATTTCAGGCAGTTTGTCCAAGCAGAGTTGCACACATGCACAAATAGGCAGTTAATCCTGTAGTGACGGCAGCAGAACCAACCAATAAAAATGGAAGATGCTAAACAGCACGTTGCAGGAAGTTTTCTTTTCACCAAAGCACTTTCAGTTTAAAATACCACATTAACACGAAGCATACATCAGCACATACTGCTAGCACTTCATCTACCGCATCACCCAGCTTGCGACAAACCACCGTCATTCAAAATGAAACATGAATAATATAGATTAAAATGTAAGGATATTTAATCGCGATTAATCCAAATTAATCCACGGCAACCCTGTGATTAATCTGATTAAAAATTTGAATCGTTTGACAGCACTAATATCTATATTACTAATCCTACTGATAGTACTGACCATAATATAAACACAATTATAAGTAGAGCTGCTTACAATTAAATTCTACCATTGACCATAAGGAAATCCTTAATAAGAGGATTAAATCGACCAGAATGACCAATGACCAGCATTTGCTAGCTTGATCTGTGTGAGCAAGAAAACATCCCTCAAGCTGTCAGAGGCAGACAACAGTCCCCAACCACCATCTGACTAATGTGCACTGACAGTGAAGTCACAAACACTTGTAGCTTGGGAATGATACCAGGAGTCGTCCTCATTTTAATGCTTACACAGGTATTTATTTATTTCTGTTCTCTAGGTATTTACTGCTGAAGCCAGTGTGTTACTTAAATGTCACAATATTTGCAGGATAACCACAAGAAGGATTTGCCCAAGACAACATTCCCTCTTCTTCTTTTCATCTTTTACATTCCTCATTATTACACAAAGGATCCTTCAAAGGATTATATGGGAGTTATCTCTGGTTTGTGATATTCTGGTCTCTTGTACAGTGTTCACCCACCGTCCACCTGTATATGCAATCATGCTGACTAGCGCTGATATGGAGTTTTTTGATTGCCTTTATTATTACTACCCTTGCCATTGACATTTTGTGAATGCTTTAGATCTTCAGTTTTACAGACTGACTTTCATTCTTCACAGACTCACACAACACAAACCTGCCATCCATCACTCTTTCACAGCAGTTCTCACATGAGGCCAGTTCAGGTCTGGTGGTGACAAAGGCTGGTCTGTGTTTCTGAGGCAGGAGCTGGAGCGTTATGGACTCTACAGAGACAAAGACTGACTGACCTGCAGACTAACAACTTGGAGATATGTCAGAGCCGTGATCCACTTCTGTTTGGTTTGGCCTGAGTCCAGCAAGGCCAGGAAAGTTTTGCCTTTCTAAAGTTAAAAACTCACCACTCTAGCACCAAGAGGTCATCGCTTTACTACCTACGCTACCCTGACAGCTGTCCCATCAGTCGTTACACAAATGATTTGTATAGATTAGAGGTGTGCTGTTGGCATGAATTATTCGCGCTCTAACAGAAATTTTAAATGCAAAAACATATTCCACCTTAAATGGACACATTGATCATTTTTGCACTTTAACTTAAACAGAAATGCCAGCTGGTACAAGGTGGATCACAGAAACTGTCCCTCAAAGATCCTTACACAATTCAATACCCCTGTGCAAACCTTGCTTTCTGTCATAAGGTGGAATTAAGTTAACAAATCACTGTCACATCACAAGCACTCTGGACAGATTGTAATTCATACATCTGTGACTGTTCTGTGGATTGTTCTGACTCTGGTGGGATTAAACCTGCTTCTCTCTCTGCCTAGCCCCCTATGATCACACTGCTCTCATGCAACTAAACACTCACCAGACACTGCCCCTGAATATTAATATATAATGTAGGTTTGCAGCAGATCGACTGTCACATGAAAGTAGTATTGACAAGGAGGAATTCAGTTTTTTTTGGGGGGGGGGAGCGTCTTTCTCATGATGCCCTGTGTTTTCAGTTACTTTATTTATTTATTGTTGTACCTAGTTTACTTCTACTGTGCTTCCTGTTTATTTCCTCCTGTGTCAGTCTGTGTCTTCCCATCTTGTTGTTTCCTGTTTTATTTTGTGAGGTCACTTCCCTTGTGTGTCTCTTTGAATTTTGCATTCTGTTGTTTTTCCCTCTTTGATTATTGACCACGCCCCAGTGTATGGCTGTACCTTAAAAAATAGGCCTCCCACAAGCTCTAAACCTCATTAATTATGCTGTGCTTCTTCAATGTGTACACAAAAATAATGTCAATTGGTGTGTACTCCACTGCAACCACTGAGCAGTCGTAGTCAAGAAATACTAACAGCACTGATCTCACTCTAAAGTCACAATTTCTCATGATAGATTCATCTCCAAACCAAACGATAACACATTTCAGAATATTTAGGGTTGTTGATAAGCATATTTTAAAATTTTGGAGAGGACCGTGCTAATCATCTCCACAAAGAGTAACTCAGATGCACAGAGCTTCACATTCAAACATAAAGCCAGGACACAGTGCTGAACAAACATCTGACTTTTGGAAGAATCCAATGCCAGTGTTGCCTATCAAAAGCAGTTAAATCATACTAAGCTCACATTTAAATGTTTTGTTTCTGAAGCCAACTTGGATTTAGCCTGTACATTCCTGACGTGGTCCACTGGAGGTTATAATAAGTCTGAGACATTAGCTGTTAGGGAGCAATACAAAACTTAAAAGCCTTTCACTTAAAGTCCTGTAATTACATGGACTGCATGGTTTGTTTTGTTATCCATCCCAGCTTTGTGTACACACCATATGCTGTTTGTATATTGTCCGGCCTCATAATTACTGGTTTAATGAGTGTCTGCAAATGTATTAATCAGACATCAAAAGGAGGCAGAGGAAAGGCATTGTGCTCTCTCCGATACATGATTAACATTTGGTTTGGCAAGTACTGTAACTGTAGACCTCACATCTTCAGTCAGAGCATGTTCAGGAAAGACATGCAGACAGCTGGATGTTAGATACTGTTCATCTCTCTCTCTCTCTTGTCATCCATCCACTTGTGGGTGTAACAAAAAGACAAACAGACAATCATTTCTGCATGGCGTACACTTCTTTATGACCGATTTAGAGACACATAGCAGCAAACATTACAGCTAGATGTCAGCATCCAAGTTTGGCTGGTTAACTAGCTATAAATAGAGTCCCGCAAGGCAAACTGGTGCATGATTTGGTAGCATCACCTAAATATGCAAGGTGGCTCCTCAGCTGACTCTATATCCCACAGTCTGACAAGTTTCTCGTTAAAGGATAAAGAAAGTGCTTCCACACTTATAGATAAACAGTTACCAGAGAGGCGTTTGCAATCAATCAAGAAGCCACAGCTGCTTACTCCACTTGACCAAACATGGTCACATATGAAAAAGTCCATGACCAGGATACAAATTCCTCACAGTTTACAAGGCACAACATTGTGTAGTGGTGACCTTTTCTGTTGCTCATTAAAATGTTTGTGTACAGTTCGGTTTGAAAGGAGCGTGTGTTGTTTTGTGGCTGATAACCCTCGACCGGTGAAGTGGAGATTTTAGTGTGTCTAATTATCTTTGTGCAAAGTCAGCAGACCTGGACGCTCAGCTTTGCTTTCATAAACAAAAGGAGATGAGTCCATGATCAGCTGACAGGTGTAAACTGTTCTTTGCTTGCTGATGAAAAATGCAGCTTTGAGCCTGAGTGATCATAGACTTGATATACTAAATGAATCCACATTGAAAGCAGAGCTACAGTTCTCCTCCTCAACTGGGGACTCAATGGAAACAGATGCAGCTATGTGCACTCCCTGTTCCGCATCCCATCAGCTCAGATGGCGTACTCGGCCTCCTTTTAAGGAAGTACGCAGGCAGTGTTAGTTGTAGTGTCCCAGCTTGGCGAGGTGCAAAGCCATGACCAGAGAACATGGTTTACTCTAGGAAATACCTGCGTCTATACAAAGTGGCAATCCAAAAATAACTTATTTCCATTGTGATCACCCTGAACCAGCTTCCCATGAAGTGGCTGGGAGGCAAAAACCATAACTACCAGGCTGATTGTCATTATTACTGTTAATTACATTTAGAATAAGCCCTTTCTCTAAATCATTCTGGTACTGACCTAAGGAATGAGATTTGTTCTTACATCTACTGCATTGCAGACTGATTATTGATGAATGACTCCATTAATGACAAAGCCACTGAAGCTCACCTCCTGACCTCTTGTAATTTGCTCATGTGGAAAACCATTTCCTGTCCCATTTAGAGTGTCCCACCTGTACAACTAGAGAACAGACAGCCTTCCCCTTCTGTCAGATCACACCACTACTTATACACAAAGACTCGTTTGTGCTCAGAGAAAAAACATCAGCACCAGAATTCCCCCCGTACCAGTTTCTCATTTGGCAAATTTGATTCACAACTTGTTTTTAATGACACTTTTAACCCAAATTGTTTAAAAAGTCCTCACTACTCATGTTCCAAATACATCTCCTGTCACACTCTCCCATAGTGTTTAGATCAAACTCATCTGATGCAGTTATTTTGTATATAGGGAACATAAACCATCCACAGCTAAGCATGCCAGTAACTACAAATCTGCAAACTGTTTCTATTGTATTGTTGTTCTGGGGCTATGTTTACATGTATGCATGCATACTGAAGGTTTATAGAAGACCTGAAGTCAAATGTGTTATAAATAACACTTCATGCATACACAGCTTTTTTCACTTTGATGACACAGAGTTACCCTGATGTCAGTAATCAAGACGGTGAAGTGAGGATGCTCTGGAAATCCAAACACATTTCCAGTCCCTGAGGAGATGAGCCTGTGGTCATAAACTCACACACTGCAGCCCCGTGTGGCCACAGCCTTTATCTTCAATACCATCTAAGGAATAGGAGTCTGGCTTGGCATGTCCACCACAGCAAACAGTGTGTACACAGCCAGACATCTGCTTAATGTATGAGTAACAGCAACTAAAGACAAATTATACTTTTAACTCCTATGTTGATTGTACATAAACAATCCTCCAGGAAAGTGAAGAATCTGGGAGGTTGACGCCACTTATTTACCGAAGACCACAATACATGTTTCAGCTTATAATTACTTCATGAAAGGGGAGAGAGAAATTTGTCATGTCTCTTTCAATGCCTGTTAGGAGTGTACAGGTCCCACCTACCCAGTGCTTTGTTATGTCCATAGTGCACAAGCTGTGTCCTAAAATGTTTGCAGAAACATGCCAAATTATGGAAGCTTTATATTTTCAACTGTCCAACAGTTTCTTGAACAGTTTAACTGCACGATTATTGGTTAAAAGAATATGTTGTTTTAATGCTTTTACTGCATTAAATCAAGTTCAGAAATATTTTATTTTCATAAAAACAATTATATCCAACATGCAACTAAATGAATTTAATAAACTAAATATAAATAATTCAATAGCTTTTTTTACAGGATAGAAAATATATGTATATATATTTTACAGTTCATGTCATCTCTGTCTCGCTATTTGTCTGTTTGATGATGTTATCTTTACAGGACCATTATCAAGCCAGGACAGACTTGTGCAGAGGGGAGACATTTCAGCATCCATGCTGGTCCTCTTAATATCTCTACACAGACTGAGCTATGCTTAGTATATAGTGTAATTTCTTTTCCCACAAAGGATACAGTTGGATTTCTGGTATATTTATGAATGGTTCTCTGACATGTTTTCAAAATGTTTGGGTCCAATATGAGACAGGTGCATCCAGATTTTGTTTTTTTTCTATATAACATATAACCTAACTTCTGTCAACAAGTAAGCTTTTTAATTTTCCTGATAACACGTCGCGATTTAAATCAACTGGTCTTTCTAATAAGCTCTCCACCTGCCTTACCATCAGTTGGTCAGTTCATGTAAACCAGAACAAATCCAGCAGTCATTAGTACCTGTAGATATTTGCTTACTCTGACTACACATCTGTAACTTTTCATCATGAGTCATTCAAATTAGAAATAAAAGGGCTCCCTGTACATCTGCTTTCACTAGGTTATAAAATTGCACCACACAGTGTGATCATCAAACTTACCAGGCTTGCAGACCAAAGTGACTGTTCCTGCTGGAAATCAGCAGACGAGGAGCAACCAGAGGTTTATAAGTGCTGCATGCAGTGAACAGCTCCGCCTGCTCAAGCTGCAACTCAAGGGTTTTCACACAAGGCTGATGTGTGCATGCATGCAGTTTAACTTTAGGGATGCATTCAAACTGTAACACAATTGAATCCTACACATTTAATTACTACAAGAATGAACTTTGATAATAGCAATCTGACGTTGGTGCTATGAAGATATGTACTTCAAAATGAAACTGTAAATAAGACTTTCTAAAAAATGTAAAAGCTTGTGTGTAAGGACAGTTTCTTTCTACAGTTTTTCACCAATAAATTTTTTTATAAGATGTAAGGGTTGTGAATGATATGAGTGAATCCTCATTGGAGTGAATGGAGGTTTGTTAAGAAACTAAAATGATAGGTGCATGTAAATACTGTTTTGTGTTGAAGCTGCCACATAGATAGGAATTTAAACAGTTGTGTTGATCACAGAGTCCATTTAAGAGCATTTCCATCCAATTAGATGTTTTCTCTCTGGCTCAGCCTCACTGGTTTGGCCAACATACAGAAATAGTTGAGAAATGAAGTGCCACTCCTCTGGATCCATCTGTGGTAGCCAAACAGACTCAGTTGATTGTTGTTTCCAGTGGGCTCAAGGCGACCAGAATCCAAATTGCAGGAATGTCTGTTCTTCCCAAACATGCATCACTGTTTGTTTTCCGATTTGTTTCTATTGCGCCATCACAACACTTATAGTCAGCCATACATCACCGTGACATCTGAGACGCCTTCAGAGTGTAAAATTTGAAAAAACAAAGCTTAAAATGAACGATTACACAGAAATATATATCAATCTTTCAAAATTCCCTTTTATTTCATCATGCAAACTGTCAAATTGTAAGGTAAGAACAGCAGGGAAGACATTAAATCATCTTACATAAAAGTACAAATATATCAGTGTTTTCTACCCTTAACTTTTTTCTACAGATGCATGTTCTTAATTTGTCCCTTTCCCCTGTTAAATAAACAAACCAGTGTACAAAACAACAGTGGTGGAGAAACACAACAAGCAAACTGAGAAAACAGGAGACACAAATGATGCACAGCGCTTTACAGGTACACACAAGAGACACCGTATAACAAACAATACAGTAGCCAATGACACAAACAGTAAAAACATAACACATCAAGTAAAATAATGCTGCTATAAGACATAATGTGCAGACAGCTTGTAACATTTCCCCCATGTTTTCAGCATTACATGAGAAACATTAAATGGCAGATGTATGATAATAATTTAGAACCAAAGATGAAACCATAATAGTGCTTGTATTTGACACTTAATGCGAATTATATATTTATAAAAAAATAATGGTATTTACCATTCACAGTTATTGAATGGGAAAGGGGATATATTTGTTTTTAAAACATCCTCATAGACTCCCCCACAAAGTGCAAAGCATAAACCAGTTATCATACCAATATATCCACGACCGTAAGCCACAGTGTTTTCAACTCAAGCTTTTCTGTCAGAGTTAATGTACTGAATAAACCACACAGAAAAACAGGCTATTTCAAAGTATGAGTAACTCATATGCATGGGATTTTAGTGGCTTTGCATATTTACAGCATTTCTGTGGCTCACAATTACCCAATTCCTGGAATGAACAGCCTGGCAATCAGTTTATTATGAGGTAAGATTTGTTAATGGAGTGCTGTTGTTCTTAAATAAAAGACCTGTTCCATACTCTGCTGATAGGAAGCTTTTCAAAAGTAGCTAAATTATTACCAAAGGCACAGTTTCAAAATCCAAGAGATTAATCTTAAAACTGAATGTAACAGAAAAACATCCTTTAGATAGGAGGAGTAGGACATTATTATTTTGCAAGACCTTTCAGCTTCACTACAGTACCACAAATCAGCAAGGTAAATTCACAGCGTAAATAAATAAATAATCACTTTAGAGTCACCTTACAGGCAAAAATAGGGGAATTTAACCTAAAAATACAAAGGCAGATTAAAGGCTTCCTCAGTGCGTACACAAAACACAATTCAGCACAATTCAGCACGGTGCTGAAACATTTAGAGCACAAGTTTTTTCTTCCCCAGTGGAACCAGTTTGACCAGCAACCCACACATCTTGCAACCAGGTCAGGTTGTCTATGACACATACAGTAACTTGACTGTAAGACTTAGATCTACTTTTAAATCTTATTATAGGCAACCTGTTATTGTCTTGTGTTAGATAATGAGTTATTCAAGTCTGTTAAAGAGCTTGGCTTTCACCATACCTGAAGTGAACAGATCCATGTTAGGTCTTACAGCCATTTCATTGCATTCAACTTGATTTTTTGGCTTTTCCCTGGTCCTCTACTTTTTTAATAGCTGCCTGAATCTTTGCCTGGTCTCCCAGGAGCTGGCGAGGTTTCACAGGCCTGAGGTTTTCATCCAGCTCGAGGAGCACAGGTATCCCAGTGGGTAAAGTCACACTGGCAATATCCTCATCTGATATTCCTGTTAAAAAAAAAAAAGTTAATATTAAAATCATGTTGTGAAATCTATTGATAACCATAATCAATGACAGTTTACATTCTTTCATTTGCATTCATATAATAATCAAGAACACTGGAAAGGCAGCTTGTCTTTACAGTTAATATATGTTGAGCTACTGAGTGGGCTGTGACACATGGTGCCCCCAAAGCTACCGAGTGAGATAAAAGGTCAGCATGGATTTCATGACCACAGCCAAATGTAACATAAACTCACTGCCCTTTTTGCACAAGTTCAACTTTCCATTTCTGGAACTGAAATATGTCCTTCCTAATTCAATGACTCTGGTGACTAGAAACAGCAGTCTGTAGAGTTCAAGAGCAGCTGGTGATTTAAACTAGATGAATGCATTCACCCCACACAGACAAAAAGCTCAGAGAGCACCATTTGCAATAGGTGGGATCAGTTGGGTAGCATACCTTCCAGGTGTTTCAGCAGGGCCCTGCAGCTGTTTCCATGAGCAGAAATGAGCACAGTCCTGCCTTCCCTTATCTTTGGGACCACAGTGCTTTCCCAGTATGGCAGCAGCCTGTCCAACACCTCCTTCAGGCTCTCAGCTCGGGGAAGTTTCTCCTTTGGCACGTCACAAGTGGTGTATCTGCGGTCATTGTAGATTTCCAGGAAGTAAGGATGGGATTCATCAATTGGGGGTGGAGTGATGTCATAGCTCCTTCTCCACAACTTCACCTGTTCCTCTCCGTGTTGTAGAGCCATCTCTGCCCGGTTCAATCCAATCAGGGAACCATAGTGCCGCTCATTCAGCCTCCAGGACTTGATAACAGGGACCCACTCCTGACCCATGGCCTCCAGCACCAGCCATGCTGTCTGGATTGAGCGGCTTAGTATGGAGGTGAATACTAAGTCGAACTTGTAGCCCTGCTCCTTCAGGAGCCTGCCACAGTCCTGAGCCTCCTTAACTCCATCCTCGCTCAGCTTCTGGTCCACCCAGCTGCAGAAACGGTTCTCCTTGTTCCAGGCCCCCTCTCCATGCCTCAGCAGAAAGAGTTTGTACTTAGACATCCGAAGCACTGACAGCAGAAACCTGTGCACATTCAACAGATATGAAAATATGTAGTTACTAACAGCAGAAGAGAAAGAATTGCATATAGGGGAACAGAATACCACTAGTCTCCAGCTTATGGTGTACAGCCTGACTCAGAAACAGGTCTGCTGATCTGAGTTCAGGCGCAGGGACTACTTAGGGGCAGTGCCAGCTAAAGGTTAGAGGTTGTGTGTCCGGTTGAAGGCGGTTAGTCACAGCAGTTACCATTATTAACTATCCTAATTCACTGGGTGGACACAAAACAACAGATAAACATAACTAACTATATATGCACATGTTTGATTGGATGCTGCTGGAAAGCTTTTAGCTAACATGAAAGGATGGAGGAGTCACGCTAACTGGCCGTTATTAATGCGAAACAGGCGACTCTATAAAAAAACATAAGCACAGGCATGTGGCACGATTATTTCAAAATAATCAGGATGTAGTAAAAATGTCGTCTTACCCCGTGTGGGCTATAAATCCGGCCTAATTGTGAGCTGGTTCACTCGTTTATGTTGACAGTACTCCGCTGTCCAGACATAGCAGTGTTCCCTGAACATTGGTGATTGACATTTCTGTAGACCAATCAGAAGGCTGGGTATTGCGTATGGGTGGGACCTTTAGCCAGCGCTATGACCATATAAGGAGTAGCAGTAATGGCCGGGCACGTTGACTGTGGAGGGAGGAGACGTCACGGAGCTGTGGATGTGTAGAGCAGGTACAGTCCGCGAGTTTACTGTATTTGTTATGGGCTTTGTCATTTACATTTACAGTATTAACGGGAGTTATAGTGTTTATGAGAGGAGTACAGCTGTCTACAAGCAGAGGGATAGACTCCGTATATGTACGTTTAATACCCGCCTTAAATGATACACGTGTGAAGGATGTAAATACTTTCCCAAAGAACACAAACTATGGCTCCACAATTAGAATAGCTGTGCTCTAATATCATGTCAAGTAATGTTACTTCATGCAAAAGGTATTATAATTGTATTGTTTGTTTTTTTTAAGTTGGTAGGGTACAGTATAAATGATCTAACCAAGTAGTGTAGGTTAACCTCTGTATGTCACAGTCATTGCTGAAAGATGATTTTTTTTTAATCACATTTAGTTGCTGTATTTTTTCCACAAAAGTTACTCCAAACGACATACCCCTTTACATGTGCCAACCATAACTCTTTCCAACAAGTAACCCTCACACCTCTAAGATCTAATAGTTTATTGGACATCAGCTTTTAATCCTCAAATAAAAGGTGAGCTAATCTCTATACAATTATTCCCCAAAACCAATCTTCATGATATTTATACATGTACTGTGATAATGCATTTTATGGAAAACGTATTAAGAAATTGGTAACAGATAAACAGAGTTTGTATGCGTGTTTCCTTTGATTGCAGTAATGACTTGACAAGTCATACATTTAAAGCATCATTGTTATGAAACCGCCTGATATTTACAATATTTTGACCAATACACCAGAGTTTTAAAGGCACAGTGCACTTATTTAAAATGATAAACACCATCAGAAAATCATAAAAGTACTTCAAACAGTGCTATAAGGAGAGCAACAGCATTCTAGCTAATGTGAAATGCATTTTATTATTTGATACACAAATCATAACACTGCTTTGCTCGTACTGTCAAAGTTTAATACCACATTCATTTTCAAGGATGCTCACTTTGATGTGACTCCATGAAGGGTTGACCCCCACATTAGCTGCCTCTGGAATGTGTATTCATTCTCTTTTTCAATCCAGTGTAACAAAGGAGCATAAGCTTTTTAAGGCAACATAGTTAAAATGCAGATGGGACAAGTAAAGATTCGTTGTCACTTTGTCATCTACATTTCTTGTGATTATTGGGCCGTTTCTTGCATATAAAAGAGGTCCAATAGCAAGATAATATTACTGCAATGACATGGACAGTAGTGTTGTATTCATGCATATATAGGATGCTAAAAACTTCAAAAGCTTTGTAGTGCTCTAATATATTAAATACATATGTTTTCATAATACATTATACAAAAAACAATATGTATTATAGAGAATTATGCTTAAGTAAACACATTCACTATTATCACTTACACAAACACTGTACCACAATCTGCACTTAAGCCGGTTTTCATTTTATAGTGTCATTATAAAGTGATTCACTGATTCCACCTGCTTTAAACCAGCAAACATTTTTACAGAGATGTACTCTTCCAGTCTACTGCCCCGCATCGAACAGCTTCTTCCTGCCCTCCATACCAGACATGGACTCCACGTTCTTACGCCAGTCAGTCACCTCCTCCTTCTGTGGGGTGACAGTATAAAAATGCAATCAGTATTAAGTACTTGAGGTCATTTTGAACAGTGGACATGGGACTACTTGCTTGTTAATATCAAAAAAGTTTAGCTGTACAGAAAATATCTGAATCTTTGTTAAATGACACATCATTAAATATTGAAGTCCCATTGTGTGTACTCTGCTCTCACAAGTGGAACAAGTGAATAAAATTTAAGTTACAAAACACAATATTCAAATCTAACTTTACACCTGCAGCACTTACCTTCTCCTCCTCTTTCTTCACTGTCTTCAGGTTGGCCTTGAAGTCCACAGACTCTTTGACCTTTGCTCCCAGCAGAGCTCCCAGCATGGCATCAGCAGACACCCTCACCCTCCTCAGGTTTGGTCTCTTCATTTTTCCTTTCAATTCAAAGATCTTTTGAGACAAGTCCTGTATCTGTTTTCAACACAAAAAAAAAACAAACACACTGTCAACTTAAAGTTTTAAACTCCAGAAGATTTGAAAATTCAAATGGTTATTGACAAATATTAGTTACCTCAGTGTCATTTTTTGACACTTTAGAAGCGATATCATACCGCTCTTCATCAACCACATCAATTTTCTGGTGAAGCTCTTTGCAAAGATTCTGTGGAGACAAACCTTTGGAGTATGAGACCTGATGAAATTCTAATTATTAGAATTAATTTAAATGCAACTGGCCTCAATACTTTCACTGACCAAAACCATGGTGAGGAACAACACACGGACAATACAACATGTGTATGTGCAGTGATTTGTTTATAAAATCCTATAAATAGAAGCAACAAGCATTTTAGAAGTTGCAAGATCCACATGTTAATCTAATGACTTCACTGATGCTTGGGTCTAATCAAGAGATTAGAATTAAATATTTCAGTGTTTTGAGCAGCACAAACTTCATTACATTCCCCTTGACTACATTTGGTTAGCCACAGATCTCTCAGTAGCAGATACCTCAGAGCCACTGTAAATAAACCAGACCTAATTGCTCTGTTGTTATGTAATTTTATGTCGACCTCCTTTAGAACGAGAAACCTCCTTTTGTGGATTGAAATGCTTCAGTGATGAATGTACCTGGAGATCCTGCAGAGACAGGCCTGACACTTGGAGGCCTGGCACTCTTTCAGCGAGGATCCTCTCTCGTTCGTCTTTCCTGATTTGCTTTTCACTTTCCAGCATAGTCATGGCCTTCTTTAGCAGTTTCGTCTGGTGCACATACAGAGTTAAACCTCGGTCAAGTGGACAGTTCATGGTTTACAGCTCTGAAAGAGTATAAATTACCTAGCAAGGTTTTTGCACTGTTACTATCCAAGAAAAACACAGTTACACATTAAATACCTTCAAGAACAGTCTGCGAGATGCAGAGATTTTTGGCTTTGGTTTCTGGAAAAGAAGACAGTGTAAGTTTCATTTACATTTTCCAAGTATGAAGGAAAGTTTCCAGTGCTAATAAGATTATTTAAAATTGTTGAATTAAGTGATGTTTAACTAAACAAACCGAGAGACAGACATTTTTGTCATTAGTATTTCACATATCATTGTAGTTCATTCTGATCAGTTTCTGTTTTTAGATATCAACATGGATTTCATGGCAGACATATTTTTGTTTTTGGGTTATGAAGTCAGTCAGTAATATGAATAATGAAGATGTATTAAGACAGTTAAAGTGCTAAAAATGCAGCTATTAGAAAGTTTAGTTTGTAGTGTCTGACTGATGTATCACAACACATTATGAAAATTCAAAAACACAAATCAACTCACCGGAGCTCTGAAGGAGGTGTCAATAATGCAAGAAGATAGATAAAAGATGCATTTTGTTACATTGTTGAAATCTGCTATATTACAATGTGTTATGGTGTAAATGAAACTCCTGTGGGTGCTTACCCCTCAGACATGGTTGCAGTGTTTTGTCCTCCCTTATATCAATATAAAGGACAAAGAAGGAGTAAAATTAGTACTTTTTGCAGAAGTATACTCACTCATAGTAACTGAGAACCCTCATTTACTGTATCTTTACTTGTCGGTACACAGCAGGGGACACAAACAATGTTTGACTTTGTCAAAAGGTCAAACCTGTGACTAAAAAAATGGCTTAAGCCAAATAGTTATAACTACATGAACAAAAGTAATCAGTAAAAAACAAAATATGCACATAGACTACAGCTGACAGGATTTGGTAACGTAAAGCACTTTGATCAAACACACACTCTGTTGTGTGTTATTTTTAACTTCAACTTAGACGTCTGTCCTGAGGAAGCCAGAGGATCTCAGACAAAAACACTCTTCTCCTTCACTCAAATGTAAAGAAAGAGGTTGTGTTTAAAAGCAGGAAATCCATTATCCAGTAATAATGTGATTCTGATTTCAGTAAATGATAACTGAACTTGGAAACAAAATGTAGCCTTGCTTTTTAAGAGGCTGATGAATGTGGAGTAACAACACAATTTGCATTCAAGAATATTGTAATAATGATTTTCTCAGTAATGCATTGACGGTTATTTCAAAATAAAATCCTTACCTTATACAGTAGGTGACAAATACTCACTGGCGTCTTTTTCTGAGACGAGAAGGGATGAAAGAGGGTAGATATATAGATTCCAGCGCTCATGTGAGTGGCTCACTAAAATAGACCCACTGTCCTCACCATTCTTGCACGACGTCTCTCATATTCCATATGTATGAGGTGTGAAAGTTCTTACTGGGACCGTCCACCTGTGATGTTTTCTTAGTGCCTCCGAGCGCTCGCTGAGGAGCTGTGTTGAAAATCTGAGGGAGCTTTAGTCCATTAATTTAAGTGTTAAATTACAGTTGATCCCATATACAGCTCAAAGTGATTAGTAGATTACACAGTGGCAGACAATGGCAGAAATGCTGTCTTTTAAATGAGATAACTTTTTTCTGTAGAAATTATAAATAAATATGAATGTCACACCTCTCCTTCTGCAATAGCTGCAACAAAGGCAGTAATCACACCGTTTACTTTTTAGAAACATCTTTAATAGCTATTACATTTTGAATGATTGACAAATGACATGGCAGTTTATCACAGCAGATAGCCCACTAGCAGTTGTTAATTTACGAGGGACAAACTATATTTCTCTGCAGTCAACATGTGCCGCTTCAGTAGCTCAGTACAGTGTTATGCTGCCCTCTCATGGCTGCAGAGGTAAACTGCTGCAAACAGTCACATTTCTCTCAAACACAACAGTTAATGACAAAAGCACCTTTCTTAAATTCCTCATCTATTCTGTGATTCTTGTTTTAATGTGTTTAATAAACTTGTTGACATCAGCTTTAGGGCTGTTAGTCTCTGCTTACAGAGCCGTAGTCTGTTGTGTTACCGGATTATCCCAGTTTTCAAGGTAAGAAAAAGTAATTAGTTGCCAGAGGCGTCAAACAGCTTCTTCCTTCCCTCCATACCAGACATGGCCTCCACATTCTTACGCCAGTCAGTCACCTCCTCCTTCTGTTAGAGGAAAAAAGACAATGTCACAGCTGAGATACAACATCATTTGCCAGGGAGGCTTATGAGACCGAACAGCCACAGGCATGCTCACCTTTTCCTCTTCCTTCTTCACTGTTTTCAGGTTGGCCTTGAAGTCGATGGACTCCTTGTGTTTCGACCCCAGCAGAACGCTCAGCATGGCTTCAGCTGAGATCTTCACTCTCTTCAGGGTTGGCTTCTTGAACTTACTCTGGATCTCAATGATCTTTAGATTCATGTCAGAAATCTGGCCAGAGGGACATGTGATAGAAATGATTAGTATTGCATGAGTCAAAAAGACCAATATATTTCTTACTGTTTGCATTTATGTACAAATGTATTTATTATCATGAACACCATGTAGGAGGAAGCTCCCAGGTTGCTGAAATGTCTCTCCTACCTGTTCACATGTCTGCTTTCATACACTGGGATTTATCAGCATTTCTGTTTATTAAATAGAGCTTAACTTGAAAGCCAAAAATTCATTATTTATCTTTGAAACTGTAATTAAAATAAAAAAAAAACCTGAAGACAAGGTGAACTTTTGTAGATGTTGATGAAGTCAAATTTTGCTGCCTTGCTCAGCATATGGAGTTGACTCAGATTAATGTGGTTAAAAGCTTTGAAGACACTTAAAAGTGGAACTTGAGTTAAGGGTTTTTTTTTGTGAAGCTATTCCAGTTGTTTTCTAAACTCTGAACTAAGTAGCTCAGATGTAGTAGACAACTCAAACAGTGCTCTACTCTAGTAAATACCTCTAATATTAGCAGCTCTGTAAGGCTGGGCCAAAGTGGGGAAAGTCATTACTCTTTTACAAAACACATTTTTTTTAAAGGCATAAGCGTGTATTAACAATTTTCTAAAGCTTAAAAATATACAGTAAAACTATTTTCATCACTTTTTTTTTTACAGATAAATCAATGTTTAGATGTAATTTCTGTTTTACTGCTGATAAACGTCATGATTGTGCACCCTCCTCCAGTATAGCCATAAAGTACTATTGGTCCAAACAAATTATCAGTCTGTAATTTACTGCTACCTTGCAGTGTGGTTTAAGCCTGTCAAATAATGTGACCTCTGACTCCTTTATAAAATGCCATGAATTATTGGGGGGTGGGTCATATGCTCACAGCTAAACTGCAGATTTCCAGTTTGCTCCCAGTTTTCTTTTGTGGTTGTAAAACACAATTGTGAAGTTTGTTGAGTTCCAAAAGATAAGAAAAAAGTCAAAATGTGTCTTTGAAGCATCTGTAACTAATATTTTCCAATAACATATCAAATGAGTTGCAATGCAATCAAAGCAATGCTGTTGTTGGCTGCAACAGGCAGCCATGACAGACCTCTACATAGTGCATCAATGAGCAGCTAAAGTGTGAGATATTTTTCTGAAAAGTAGAGACCGCTGCAGAAAACAACAACAAAACTCAAGGAGTGTGAATATTAATATTAATAGTTTTGTATTATATAGCACTGGACTGCCCCCAACAGGTGAGACCAGGCTGTATGCACGACTCTGTTGTGTGGTGTGTTGTTATGATCGTGCTGGCACTTGGGGGCAGTATTTATTCATTATGTACTTTCATTTTGTTATGACCTTGTCCTCATAGTATAGACAATGAATGCAGTAACTTCAGGAACATTTACACATGCACATCACACATCTTGCTAGTAATTCTTCAGCAGCTCACCTCTTTGTCATTTTTGGAAACTTTGAGGCCGATATCGTACCGTTCCTCATCTACAACGTCAAGCTTGTGGTGCAGGTCTTTGCATAGATCCTGCAAAAAAGTCAAAGATGTCCTCTAGTGTTATTGGAATTTTAAAAGTTGTATTTTATGAGAAAGATATTTTTGATTATTATAATGAAATGAAATACCTGAAGTTCTTGCAAAGACAAACCAGACACATTTAGAGGAGGAACTCTCTCTGCCATTGCAGCATCTTTCTCCTGCTTCTTCTGCTCAGCCTCCTCCTGCAGCATCTGAGCAGCAACTGCCAACAGTCTAATCTAAGAGGAAAGTCAAAAGTAAATTTTAAATGGAAAAAAGCCAAATATGTTGTTAGCAGAAGTGGAGCAGAAACATGCACAATGGTACCAGAATGTTTGATCAAGTTACATGATAAAACATGACATTTTTAGATATTTATACAACAATAATATCATATTATAAAACCTCATATGTAAAAATAGATAATGCAGTTAGAAACACATATAACATCTGTTCAGTGTTGCAAGGCATTGCACTTCCCTACTTTGTGCTGTTTACTAACTAATGACCATCTTTACTTTTTTCTAAGGTTTGTACTAAGATTAAATGTTGTGTGCTCTAACATTAAAAGTCCTTTTATGGATTAAAATAAAACACGTGCAACAGAAATGAAAGACTTACTTTCAACCCCAGCCTTCGAGAGGAGGAGATCTTTGATTTTTTCTGAAATTGACACATTAACATAATTTAATATTCTTAATTTTTGCTATACATTGTGTGGCCCATTTGTGGTTTTAACAGACACATAGAAGATTGAACATGTTACATGATGAATACTCACAGGTCTGTTGGGGCATTAATAAGAGGGAGAAAATATGTGTAAATGTTTTTGCATAACAAATATGGAGACATTATACATTATATAATATTCTGCACATTATACTTAATGCTTGTTTTTGAATGAAGAAATAAAATTAAACCTAAAGAGATAATACTTACGCATCACCCATGATTGTCTTAAATTCCCACACTAGAAATGGAAAAGAAAGTGTCATCCTGGGAAATATTAATCCTCATGCACTTGATACATCACACGCACGAATAAAATAAATTCTCTGTCCCTTAACACCTGTTCAGTTGAGCTGTGTGCTGAAGATTGATGGTCTTTCCAACTTCCCTGGCCAAAGTGTTTTAGCTATTCCAACCAGTCATTGGCCAATTAAAGCTGGGTGCACAAAGTTATTTATTATTCACTCTTCTGTAAGTCTCCTTGAGAAGGCTGGAAGTTAGTAGCTCTAAGTCACATTTTGTTTTCATGACTTCGTTTAATATTTTGTTTACTGTGCCATGATTGTTCTCTGTAATCTGTAATCAAAGATTGACAGACTTTTGTTTTTCTTCTCATTCATGAGGAATTCAAATAAAATTAGCAAAAATAAGATATAGATAACCCACCCATACAGGAGATGAATAACTGAGTGAATATATAAATCATAAATAATATACTAATACATAATTTAAATTAATTCAATGTCCCCACACCTCTCCCAGATACACACACACACACAGTAACACACACAAACTTCAACCATACTCTACACTATAAAGGCAGCTGGTTTGTCATGTGTTAAAATAACTGATGAGAGTTGGTGCGTAGGTGACAAAAAAGGTGAATGACCAGATAATCCACAGGCATGTAGGATGACAATGTTCAACTTGCTGTTAATGTTAAACAATCAGAATCCTTGTAAAAACTACAGAAGAAGAACAAGACATAGGAAGGAGTAGTAACTGTTAGTATTTGTTTTAGCAGAACATCAAAGAACATTCAAAGAATTCATCATCATCATCATCATTACCACCATACCAAATATTTAGAAGTATCAGAAATCTGTAGTTGAAGCCCGACAGCTCCCTGAGACTCACCTCAAAACTGAAGAAAAGTGTGTGTGAGGGAGCCACCATCGACTTTCTGAAAGACAATGGAGAAAAATCAATCAGATTTATAGTGTCTGTGCTAAATGTGAACAGCTCACTAAAATAGAGTCCTGTGTGTGCTACTGCTAGTGTCCGTCCACCAACAGTGACATTTACTGTTGCACATAGCTTCACTGCAATATTCAAACGGGAAAGGCGGCAATAAAACTTCATTTATGGGCTCAGCCATTTGGGTATCTTACGAGGTTTCTGCAACACCTGTTTGTGGAAGTGCACTTAAAGAGGTGACTCAACCCCTGCAGGGTCAGTGTCACACATTCACATTTGACCGGAGGCAGATTGTTGAAGTTTGGATCAAGTTGTTGAGGTGTCATGACAGAAGGAAGAAATCCAGGTTCACTGTCAGTATTCACTTGTTCTGAACCTTTATTTATAGAGCAAACAGCACAGCCAAAGTGTGAGGTGCACTATCTTCAGATGCCCATCTATAGTAATCTAATAGTGTCACCAATTGAGACTTTTAATAGCCCTTCACATAAGTGTTTGTAGTGTCTTAAAAATAAAACACATTACCATTGATTTGTTTCACCACCTCCTTAAAAAAAAGTTGAAAATAGTTTAATATTTAGTGCAAATTCCTTGTCTGCATCTGTATATACATCACTATTCCTGTGCATGTGTGTGGTGACCGACAGTTGTAGCCAGGTAACACATTACAGGACCACCTTGACGGTAAGAACAAAGCCAAAGGTTAGACCAGTTTTATTTAGGCGCGTAGAGGAACAAGGACAGGTGCTTGGTTTGTAAACTGAGCCAACCAGAGTTCAATCTGCGTCAGTGTTGTAACAGGGAGTCAAATGTTCACTCAAAAGGCTGTGACTCCTGTCCTCTCACAGGGATAGGTAGGCAGCAAACACTTCAACAAGAATAGTGAAGTACACACCACAGGTCACATGCTATTTTTAGCTAAGTTTTAGCTTTTGCTACTGCAGTGATTTAGTAATACCTTGAAGTTGAGATATTCTAAGTTAAAGAATCATCACAACTGATCTATTGAATGCAGAGATGTACAGACTTTTGTTTTTTAGTATTACATGAAGCTCCAAGAATTCAGGATCCTCTATTTCCCATAAAACCAGAAACTGTTTCTGCCTCCAAGACAATATCTAAGAATTACATCAACATGAGACGACTTCTCACCTCCTTCCCTTCCAACATGCAGCAGGTCAGAGTTTTAACTGGAGTTTGTGTCTCATCACAGTCATGCAATTAGCATTGATCATTTGCCTTTTTACTTGTAACTACAAGTCTCTTTTGTTCAGTTGTCTTACTTCAAAGATTTATTTATCTGCCATAATCACAGTGTTTTTCATACCCTTAGCCATATGCAGTTAGTGTAGAAAGTGAGAATCAAATAAAACTCATTCTTCTTGATATGTCATTAAGCCAAGATTATTTCTCAAGACATTATGGTTATTTTTTTCAGAGCTATGAAGAGGTAATACAGAAAGTTCTTGTTCTAGTTATCTGACTGACACAAATAGTTATTAGTTTATTCCTTTGTTATCAAAGCACTGAAACTGAAACCACATTTTATCATTATTATTATTATTATTGCTGAAAAACTGGACAGTTAGCCTCAGCAGCAGTTTTTGTGTTGATCAGTGCTCGGGCTGCTCTGCTTTGATGTAAAACAGATGATGAGGTAACTTTGTTGTCCGCTGCTGTTGCTACAATCTGGTTTATTTTTGTCATCCCAATGTCGTAAATACAATAAGTAAAAGCATCAGGTTTGGGTAGTGATCAGAATTTTTTATTATCAAGGACTTTTCCAGGCATTCAAAGATCTAATAAACACATTTTACTTTGTTCTTTCTATGGTAAAAGTGAAGACAGTTCAAACTTTTAGTGCCAACACAATAAAACCACGACACAGTGCAACTCATCTAATTGCAAAATATAAAATTACAGCCGTTTGAATCTAAATTAGTTTTCTTATTTGCACATGAGCTCTATACACACTTACACTCAAGCATACACAGTTTGTGTGCAGTGACATTAACTCTGTTTTACTGTGCGTTCTAGTTCCCTGAAAACAGCATTTGTGCTCAAAATATCCAGAAATATGAATCTACTGTCCGGCATCAAACAGCTTCTTCCTGCCCTCCATACCAGACATGGCCTCCACGTTCTTACGCCAGTCAGTCACCTCCTCCTTCTGTTCATAGGGAGAAAATAATTGTTTGTTTACTTGCTGTGTTTTCACAAACATAACATGAACAATCCTGCAGCATCTTGCTATAATTCATATCTTATCTGAAGTTAAAGCAAAGGAATGAAGCCAAAAGTTTCAAAGTTGCCGCACTTACCTTCTCCTCCTCTTTCTTCACTGTCTTCAGGTTGGCCTTAAAGTCCACAGACTCTTTGACCTTAGCTCCCAGCAGAGCTCCCAGCATAGCATCAGCTGAGATCTTCACCCTCTTCAGAGCAGGTCGCTTCATCTTACCCTTCAGCTCGTAGATCTTCTGGGAGAGATTTTCAATCTGCAAGGAACAATTAAAAGTGTAAGTGCAAAGCAGGTAAGTCATACATCATCGTTTTACAAATATTTCATGTGATTAATTCAATATAATTATAAAAAAAGATAATAGAATCACACTCAATAGGGCTATTAAGGTAAAAACATATTTTCTTCTAATGCCCTTGCTGCTGTTTTTTATTTATTAAGACAAAGTTTGTGATCGTTAAACACTAAACACATTCATAAAGCAGACTTAAATTCCCATTCACATCGCTAATCAAACTGTATGAATGAGCACACACCTCCTTGTTGTTTTTTTCCACCTTGGCTTCGATGTCATAGCGTTCTTCATCCACCACATCAGCCTTATGGTGCAGTTCTTTGCACAGAGCCTGCACACAGAAAGAGAGTCATATCAACTTCAATGAACAAAGTTGCATTATGTTAATTGTACAATCCTCTGTCATAGGTACAGCTCTGCATCTCATACTAAACAGGTGTATCTTCTGTATGTCGATGCAGCACTTAGTGAGCCCAGTCTGTTATTAATACACTGTATATAGAATAGGCAAAGCTATCATGGTGTCACCCATTGGTTTGTGGACTCCAGAAGTCCACAAACCAGAAGTGACCAAATTTAGATATGAAGGGAAGAGTGAGGAGGCGGGTCTGACCCTTGAACCCGAGGATGCTGCCCAACGTGTGTGAGACTTGAGTTCAGGTGTGATTTCACTGGACATAACACCAGACATGTGGATAAAACTAACCACAAAACATTTCTCTGTTTGAAGCCTAAAATCTGCTTCATTCCTTTTGTTTGGTTGTTTTTCAGATGGACTACCTTATCCCTGTTAGAAGATCTGACTTTAGCTAATGGCATCAGAATGTGGGAAAAGTAATTCATGAATGAAAAGCCAGCCCCTAGTGGCTATCGGGGGTGTTACACTATTTTTGCACGTTTGCATTGACCTCATTTTTGAGATCCAGTTGCTTTGTCTATTTCTGAATACAGTCTTGTTACACCCATTATTAGTGGTGACTAGCTGTCTTTTGAAATGCTTGAAATCATCAGTTAGAAGTTTGATTAGTGATTTGAAGGTTCCTTCAACGGTGCGTGTCAGAAAATTACCAAAATATAAACTGTAGATGAAGCTACCTATCCTCTAATGCACCTACTGCACATGAACACACTGTATGCACGGCATCTGTATACATTAAAGGGATGCTTATGTGTGGAGTATGTCAGCTATGTTATTTCACAGGTGAACACCTCATGCAGTGACCTGCACATACCTGAAGGTCCTGCATGGACAAACCAGACAGCTGAAGTGGAGGGATCCTCTCACTCAGAACAGCTTCTCTCTCCCGCTTCTTCTCCTCCTTCTCCTTCTCCCACATCACACCTGCCATTTTCAGCAGTTTGGTCTAGATTACATAAAAAATATAAAATGGAGAAAGTTGCATTTCTGACATAGATCACTTATGGAGGGGTCAAAAAAGTTCATTATAATCAATATTTTCAGTTGTAGTAAAAACAAGGAGGACAATACCTTAAGAGCCAGTCTGCGAGATGCAGAGATCTTGGATTTCCTCTATAAATTAGCAGTAGACAGAAACGTTGGTGTTACAATACAAGAACAAATATCTTAATTAAAGTTAATTTTGCATTAAGCCACAGCAATTATGAAAACAACTTACTGGTCTGTGGTGGGTATTATGATGTGGGAGGGAAAGAGAAAGAAATAATCAAGCAATTATTAATGTAAACATGTTAGAATAATCACTTTGACATATTTAAAAAGAAAAATAAAAAATCATCACTTACGCTTCAGACATGGTTGCTTTTGTCTATAGAAAGAATATATGCAAAAGTCAGAAAAATGCATTATAAACAGGTAGAAGCAGTAACAATAGTAGCATCACACATCTCCTTTTTTTAAGAAGCACTATAAACACATTGCAAACAAGCCTCTTTTCCTACTACTGCACATACCGTCTATTCACTTCTTGTTGACTGGGCCAAGTTGCAGTCATCCAGACCTTGGTATGGTAACATACCAACATTAAGCCTTTAAATTAGCAACACTGCATGCTTGAGTGCTGCAGATAGTTTGGATGATGGTCCTTTTTTAATCCCAATTGGAGTCGATCCACTTTCAAGGTAGTCAAAACACAATCTAAATCTGAAATATTTAATGTCAAACATGCCAAAGAAAATGTAACAAAACTCCTCATCTTTATAAATATAAAATATTTAGTGTTGCATTTGTGAAAATAAGCAGAAAAGAAAGTAGCTGGTTACTTGTCACTATACCAAATGGATTAAGTGCACATTACCATCTAAATTGTTAAGGTCAGTTTAAGCAGAAATGAAATGAATGTTCGTTTACTATAGAAGTATTTCACAGTATTAGATGTAGCCTAGTTGTCTCATGTTGGGCTTGTCAAATCCATTTTTTGCTGTAAATATTGTGCTTTTGTAAAAATAAATAAATATTTTAAAAATGCTTTTCCCTTTGTCATAATATAACGAGGCACCTGCTACTAAATAAATTATTTTACATAAATACATAAAAAGAGTTGTAAACTGTCTATAAAACATATTTAAACCCGGCTATCATCACTCATATCAACACCTCAACATACCTGTTTTTTCTCTGCAGAAAACCCAGTTGATGGGATCAGTCTCTGTCTTTAAATGACAAGAAGAAAACTCATGTCAAATTTAATGGCTCCTTTTGCCTTCTGTGAGTGGCCAACTAAAATAGCCTGGCCTGTCCCGACAGCCAGTATACTGTATATCACTACACTTTTACATGACATCCCCCAACACAAGATTTACCACACCAGTACACCCAACAATATGCTCAACACTGGGCCATTACCATCTGTTTTTGTCTGATACATTAGTGTTGTTATTAGAAAGAGCAAGATCAAAACAAATGATTAAATCTGGAAATCTATGAAAAAAAAGAGACAGTTCAGGCATATGGTCAGAGTTGTTTAATCAGCATCACTTGTGTCACAGATAGTGAGACAGCGCCATCTTCTGTGTAATACAAATACTGCATTTTGAAAGACAAACTCATAATGCACTTTTTTAAAAGCACAATTTATCTAGTCTACACTTATATTATTGTATTCATGGCATACAGTGGTTTTCCTTTTAAACCTTGTCAAATAAAAAAAATCAAAATTTTCCTATTAAATCTGAAATATATTGAATAATGGGATTTATTTTTAAAAGAAAAGAAAAGTGGACCTAATCAGTGCAATCTGATGCTTTACTCTAGGAAGATGATGTGTTTCCAACATAGCCTTGTTTACCACAGACACAGTTTTATTGTCCAGCATCAAACAGTTTCTTCCTGCCCTCCATCCCAGACATGGCCTCCACGTTCTTACGCCAGTCTGTCACTTCTTCCCTCTGTAAAATAGAAAAGTATTTAAAGTTAGTTCGTAAACTACTTTTTAATTTATTTTCTTACTAGCAGAGATTTTTCAATTTTACCTTTTCCTCCTCTTTCTTCACTGTCTTCAGGTTGGCCTTAAAATCAGCCTTCATGAGTTTGGAGGTGTCTGTGCACGCGCCCAGCATGTCCTCTGTCGTTTTCTTCACCCTCTTCAAGTTGGGCCTCTTTGCACCCTTCAGCTCAATGATCTTATGATTCAGAGTCTGGATCTGCACAACAAACGTCACAGTTTAGACAGAAACTGCAACATCCTGAAAGGTCAGTACAAGTATAAAGATTCACATTTTCTGTACCTCTAGCTCATTTTTGGCAACTTTGACTTCCATATCATAACGTGCTTCATCTACAACATCGATCTTACGACATAGCTCTTTGCACAGGTCCTGTCAAGAAGAAAAAGAAAGCAGTCAAACTTATGTATGAGACTAAATAGCCAATGAGTATGACTTGTTGTGGCAGTACCTGGAGCTCCTGGACTGACAGACCTGACAACTGCAGTGGAGGGAAGCTCTCATTCACAGCTTTTTCTTTATCTTGTTTTTTCTGTTCATGTTCAGCCACCAGCATAGAAGCTGCTTTCTTCAGCAGTTTGGACTGAAAGACGGTAACATACCTGTGATGAATACCAAATGCACTTTAATGAAATAGTATTCACAAAGATCGTCAGGGCTAATAGACCTACCTTCAACTGCAGTCTGCGAGTAGCTGAATATTTTGTCTTTCTCTGTGGCAAAAAACAAAGCAGTGGATAAGTAATAAATGTCACATAAAATCTGCATAAATTCATAACCAGCATTGCATTGGTTGTTAATTAATAAGTGTGGTATAAAATATATGGACTCACCGGTCTTCATGTCACATGAAATGCAGAACAAACAAACAATATTTTTTATTTATTAATAATTTGTGGAAAACACTGAGAAAATGTTTCCAAAACAGGCAAACGATAAAAAGAAAATTGAATTTTCTGTATTTTGAATTTGATTGGTTTATTCATCCTTTCTGTTTATTTTTTTAATTATTTAAAATATTGGGTACAATTATACTTACCCCTCAGACATGGCTGCAGCTTATAGTACCTTTGGAGCATAAAGAAAAAAATAAACAGTTTAAATGCATTACATGTATTTGAACATCTGTTGTATCCCACAAAGTTTTACAAACTACACTTAGTATAAGTATTTTCCATTTAAAACGTTTTATAAGAGGATTTGGTATTTCTCTTTAACATATCTATGTGCAAACTGAATATATTTGGGGTTTGGACCGTAAAGCAATTTGCATACATCACTGGAGAAATTATAATCAACACCTTTTAACTTTTTTGTGACATTTATCAACAGTATAATTAACTGATCAACTGAAAATACAATTTTCTGACTTATCAGTAAAGACAATAACAATTAGCTGCAGATCTTCTGTTGTTTACAGTGTGGTGAGTTCAGCTAGTTAATTGTCAAATTTATTTAGTCAAATTGTCCTCAGGGGCTTTTAGATGCATTTCAGTTTTCTGCCAGGACCAAATAATTCTTCAGTTGTTGTAACGGGCTGACGTGGAGCATGTTGCGCAGCTATATTTATCCACATTGCCCCCGTGCTTTGCTGTGTCCCATCAGCTGCTGTGTCCTTGATAATGTCAGAGAAAGCAAAGCTGTGCAAAGGTTTGACAGCCAAGAGAAAAACAACACCAAACCCGTGGAGACTGTGAGAGTAATTTGAAAAGCACAGCCCTCTATCCAGATCCTCTCACTTCCTTATTGCTACTTGTTTTGCCAGGTTGTTAATTTCATTTTTCTGTGACACTCTCACAGTAGGTTCCAGGTTTGCTGGTCAAAGTGAAAAACAAACAGAACTTTGAGTAAATCAGCTGCACTGTATCTATCTTCATATCCCATCATTTGTCTGTTTCTATTATTTTCTGTATAGCATTAGTTTGAAAATAACATTACTCTTAGTGTTTAATGAAGTTAACCATGGTCCTATACATTAACTAGCAGATGAAGGTATCAGAGCACAGTAAAAACATGTCAGTGCTTCTAACACAACTCAATCATTATCTAATTTAAAATAAGACAGACTAACAGAGGGAAAAATTTAAAGTCAACAAGCAAAGCCGTGGGGGATTTTAGGAAGCCTGCATCTTTACCCCTTCACAAAGCAGGTGACCAGTTTATATGAGCCACCCATCATCACTTATCACATCAGCTTTTTGACCAGAACCATGGGTCAAGCGTGCTGCTATGAACACCAACACCCAGATGGACATCTTAAGCCTCAGGTTACATTTCCTCACTTAGTGGATCAAGGGATCATCAAGAAGCTTGAGGTGTCATGGAAGTCAAACCTGGTCCGCCACGTCCAGAAAGTTGCTTTAAGACCTTGACTAAAGTGGCGACATGGCTGGGATTACCTCGCATAAATACCAGCTACAGTATCCGTGTCAGGGGCATGCAGATATGCAGTCTTCACTACTGTCTACAATAAAGCCGAACTTGACTTGACCCAGACAAGTGTATGGCTGTAGAGACAGGTACTTAGATACCTGGGCTGTTGTCACAGCAGGAGAGGAGGTGATCCACTGGGTGATCTCTTCATCACATTTAGTTAAAGAGTTCCACTAAATGTCTATAATAAATCTTATTGACTTTTACTGTCTTCTAATAAATAGCAGGTTGATTATTGTCTGAGACTTACCGTGAAGGTGAGAGGAAAGCAGACAGGACAGTGGGAAGTCAGGAAAAGGAAAAGTGCTTGATGGATATTAGTGAAAGATGTATTCAAAGCATCATGTGAATGGCTCACTAAAATAGACCCCCTGTCCACCTGACAATTGCTACATCATAATGCACAATCCCCTTTTGATTTGCCCTTAACCCTTGACTCACTTATTTCATGTCATTGCATTGCACACAGGGCACACCTCACATGCTCTCACCTCACTGACAGCTGAGTTATCCTCTGTGCAGATGCCAGGTGCTCAGAGTGTGTCTGCTTTTTACATTTCTGTGGTGTTGTGTATTCATTGTGTGCTGGCAGGGGATAACATCAAAGACCAGTGGTTTTTAAGTTTGTTTGTTTTTTAAATTAATGTCACTTTTTAACATTGATAGGCTCAAACTTGGTAAGTCATGCACCATGGTGATTTTATCGAAATGCTAACATCAGCATGCTAACATCATCAGCATCTAATGTCATCTAATAGGATTTGACAATGTGTGTGTCAGTAGGATTAATTGAATTGACCATGAATTCTTCAGCAATGTTTTACAGTAGTTGAGACATTGAATTCAAATCAAAGTAGTCGACAGACAAACTTTATTTTACCAGGAGGAGGAGTGGTCATACATGTAACATTATATCTGAGCACAGCTACATGATACTTTGTTATTTATTAGTTGTTTTTGCTTAATTGTACGCTGGGATTGTACAAGGTATTACCAAAAATCCTGCACAGTGCTTGTCACATAACAACCGTGGGCAGCTGTACTGAATAAAAGTGTATTTTTATGTTTGGATCAAGATGCCACCCTGGCTTCTGAATCATTATTGGCGTGACACCACTCTCACACAGAGATCAAATGCAACCTCTGCAGTCTATTCTGGTCTGATTTCAGTGGTGCATGACTGACTGTCTGCTTGTCTGTCTGTCCGTCTCTCTCAGTGTTATGTAAACTGATACATTGGCGCTCGATGTCCAGTAAGAGACACAGTAACTCTGGCACAATGTGACAGGAATTAACACATAGCCAGAGATACATTTTTATCATATAGAAAGTAATCCCCAAGTAACCAAGCAGTGAATAGCTGGAGGTTTTGGTGGCTGCTGGATTTGTGTGTTGAGCCTCTGAACTTTGAACCTATATTATCTGTACATTTCTGCAATATTGCCAAAGGTCAACTCTAGATGTAAAAATGTGGTTTTCTGTTTGGTCTATAGAGATTCAAGGCATTGATTTGTAATCTCCTCATTTCCTGCCACTCTTTCTATAATTTACTGGCTATACATTTTTAAAAATGGCACTAAAAAGGCAGTTTAAAAATGTAAATAGGTTGTTTTTAATTAATTTTACTTTCTGTAGCAGCTCAAAATCTTGTAATGTAATAAATATAATTTTTTGTACTGCTACAAAGCTACAATTTACACTGTTTAAAGAGGTTATTTCCTTGTAATGTAATGTCAATTTGGTCACTGCTGCCCTCTAGTGTCTGTTTGATTCATTGGTGCTGTCATCAAACTACAGCAGGGGTCTTCAACCCTGGTCCTCGAGAGTAACGTATTCCTGCATGTTTTAGTTATGTCCCTCTTCCAACACACCTGATTCAAATGATCAGCTCATCGTCAAGCTCTGCAGAAGCCTGATAACGATCCTGGTCATATGAATCAGGTGTGTTGGAAGAGGGAAACCTCTAAAACATGCAGGATAGCGGATAGACACCCCTGATCTACAGTGTACACATGCACTGCAATAAAGAAAAGCTTATTGATGGTTTTATTTCTCACATACATGGAGAAGCTCAACCAATAAGACAGCCATCCGTGATATTCTGCATGAGAATGGAAACTACAAACCACATTTGATAAGCACTTCCTTCCTATGTATTCAGATGTGAGCACCTGATAAACACTCAGCAAGTCACTCTGGCTGAAATCATCTCACAGAGAGCGCTTGTTTGAACTAACTACTGAACCACCTCTCCAAAGAGAGCTGATTGGGTTTTTTGAATTTTAAAAATCATTTAAAAAACCTTTGCACATGTATTGTGAAGCTATCTCTACCAGTATGATCTACTTTCCTTTTTTCTGCTTTTGTTTGGCTGCTGGTCTCACAGATTCTTCTCTCTGGACTCTGGACAAGCGTCTGGACTGCAACCAACCAGTGAGGAATATATGTATTGCATATAAATATACAAGAAGTCCAATATAAGTTATGTGATTGTAATTCACAAAGATTTACTGAGTGTCATAATGTCCCTGTGTATGTGTGTGTTTTGTTTGACTTTGTGTTTGTCCAGGGTCTTGACAACTGCAAAATTAGTAAGTATCCTTTTTGATAAATCAGTTGAAAAAAGTTCAAAACATGTGAAGAGGTGCAGTATTTTGTTTTAATAGCCTGTAATTTTGCAATTGAATGAGCATTGTGGAAATGCAGTGTTACTCTAAACACCCACTGCTTGAGTGGAAGAACTGAGGTCATAGCCAAAAGTAAAGTACTTAGTACACAGAATGTCCCATCTTATAACCAAATGAAATATATTTTGTATTGTTAATCTGAATGTGCTAAGTAACTGTGAAAGTTATTAGATAGTTTTAAAAAAGAAATACTCAAGCAAAGTTGAAAAAAACCTTGATGATTAATTAAGTGTACTTAGTGTACCAGATGCTTATAGTCCTCACATAAGCATTAGTATTTGAACTGTAATAATGTAGGAACTATTCCCTAAATGTCAGATAACTGCTCGGGGAAACGAATGGTTGTGGGTAGACAACATGCTCCTACCGGCCCAGACTGGGATCCCGAGCACGAGGAAGTGGACACAGTGGACACAGCGGACACAGTCGTTCCTGTAATGAATGTGGCGTGGAAAATAAAGGACGATGGTGAGAACAATCTGAACTTCTGTCACCACGAAAAGCACTATGCTGTCTTTTTTGTTACATTATTGCTTATGAAAGCTCACACTTTCAAATGCACCAGATAAAACCTGCAAACCCAGCAGCCTTCCTTGACAGTTAATAACATGCACTCTGTCCTGACTGACTCTGTCCGTAGCCTCCATCTCAGCCCTCCGTGGATCAGAGATAAATGTTGTGGAAGAAAGTACACATCACAGTATGTGTGTGCAGTATTCTTACAGCCTCGGAGGCCTGAGGAATCCAAACAAAAGAAAGGTACGACAGAAGTATCATTTGGTCATGACTCCTTGCTAAACAATGTACATGCTATCTAAATATGTTACATGTCTATGGTGTTGTTTTTCTTTGCTAGTGGACTTTTTCCTTGGATAAAGTTGTGGTGGAGCCTGGCCATACATATATGGTGTCCGTTGTTAATTTACCAGAACCTGAGATTGGAAATTACACAATAAAAAAGCGAATTACGATCCCAGGTGAGTTAAACCGAAGTCTAGATCACTTTGAGACAGTTGTTAAGTTATTTTTAACGTGTCTGCATGAGATTGACCTGTTGACAATGAGTTGTTGTGGTAGGAGATGTGTTGTTAGCTAAAGCCCAGTAACCCTAAGATATCCCAGTTACCACTAATACATAAAATACAACCTCTCACTGAGGAGCTAAAACTTTTTGCTTTACTATTTTAATCAGTTATCAGTATGATTATTGATTTGTAACCCTTTAATGCCAAATGTATCATATTTGATACATGAGTTTTCGAGACATCTACATCATCAGTGTGGTATTTTTCAGAGTTGAGAATCTATATCTATCTATATATTTCTATATGCATTTATTTTTATTCTCACCTTTATTCATTTTTTTGTCAGAAGATTCAATAAACACTTGGATTTTAAAAAATTTAGAATTTTCTGGCAATTATTTGATGGTGCAGGCATTACAGGGTTAATCTGTCAATCAACTAACAGATTATCATTGCAGCTTTTTACTTCCACTGTAAACCTGTGTTTTGCTGTAATTTAGATGACACCAATGGCCTAAGCAGCTTCTGATAATATTTGCTTTTTTTGTCATCACCAGCATGTAGTGACTGGAGAATCCAAAAGGCAAAGATATGTCTAGAAAATGGTAAAAATTTACCTTATTTCCTTCTTTGGTGTTTCAATAAAGGAAGCTGAGGACTGGGACATTGTAATGCATGTTTTTTGGGGGTTTTTCTGTTTTGTTATTACAGGTAGTCTGTGGGATCCTCGTCTGTCTGTGGATATATTGTTTCATAAGTCCATTGTTGTGGGATTTGAGACAGCACAGTATTCAGACACATACAAAGTTTCTATCCAGAGCGGGGATTTTTATGACTCAACAAACATCTCAAGGGTAGTTACTTCAAATATGTCACAATTTTTTTGTCAATGATGACAAACGTAACTAGGTTCTGACTGCACATCTTTACTAAAGTGTATTTTCTCCTTTTGGTTAAACACACAGGAAAACAAATCATCGCTTAATGTGACATTTGAGTTTGACTTGAGGCAGCACTCAGGATGTGAACTGTTTATAAAAGTAAGTTATATTTCAATTTATTGTACCAACATCACACTTCATTAGGTAATCTTCTTTATGAAGATAAAAAGTCTGGAGCTCATCTTTCTGTGCTTGTTTCCAAGATCCAGCCATTTTTTATACGATGCAAAAATGACTGTTGGGGCCCCAATAAAACAATCGATTACTGCCGATGTAAGTAAACTTGTTGACAGTAGATTTTCATTAAAACATTAAGTAGTGGTTTGCAGTATTTTGGCTGCAGGTGTCATAAGGTCTTTGAGTTTTTACATCTAAATTTGTGATAATATATTAATTTACTCTGTGTATTTGAAGAGATAATTATTTGAAATTGTATATAGTTTGTTTGTTTTTGTTTGTTTTTCAGATAATCCCCGACAGACTGTCGCTATAAAGACCACTATGGGGCTGCTTGCCATTGGTTGCTGTCTTGCGTATTTAGTGTGCAGAGCATGTCAGAAAGGTTTGTATTCTTTATAAAGTAAATTTATTTAATAAAAGATGCAGCTTGAGTAGATAAATATGTATTTGTCTCCCAGATCCTTTGAACACATCTTCATCTGTGGCCAAAGAACAGCCAGAAGTGTTTCAGCTCCAAGAGAGGAAACGTGTTCTCATCATCTACTCCCTCGACCACCCTTTATACAAAAACATCGTTCTCAAGCTTTGTGCCTTCCTGGCGACCAAATGTGGAACCGAAGTGGTCCTGGATCTACTGGATTCTACTCGACTGGGAGTGTTGGGAGGCATCCAGTGGCTGGAGTGGCATAAAGAGCAAGTAGAGAAGTCATCAGATAAGATATTAATCCTGTGCTCACAAGGAGTAAAAGCCAAGTGGAGAGCCATGTGTGGTGATAAACAGGTTTTTCTGAGGGAGGACATCTGCTCACCTGTTGGTGACATGCTCACGCCTTCACTCAGCCTCATGGTCCCCCATTTCATCCGGTCTGGATCATTTAAAAAATACATTGTGGCTTACTTTGACGATGTTTGCTCTGAAGAAGACATCCCTTCACCTTTCAACATCACAGTACGATACAAGCTAATGAAACAGTTTGAGGAGGTCTATTTCAGAATCCTGGACACAGAAAAACATGAACCAGGCAGGGTGAAGCACATTGAAGGGCTGTCAGAGGACAAATACCACCAGTGCCCTTCAGGTAAAGCCCTGCTCGATGCTATAGAGGCTTTCCATGCATACCAGCTGGAGCATCCCCAGTGGTTTGAGGATGAACTGCTGAAAAGCTCAGACTTGGAGATTGAGGAGATCTCACATGAAGTCTGTGAAAGTCATGTAAGGACCCAAGAAGATGGTTTAACTGTTGATAAAACAAAAAATCACATGGCAGATAACCTTAGTTGAGTTTAACCCATGTATTGCAAAGGACGTGCAACCAGTTTAAAACAATTGCTTTAGGATCTTGAGATCCTCATGAACAAGTTCTTGCCAATAAAATATGAAGTGCACCCTTAGCTTGTATATGAAGAAGAGATAAAGGAGATAAAGATGTGAACTTAAAAAAGGATATCTATATGGATATTTTGCTCACAAACGTGTTTATTGTACCATAATGTTCAATGTCTGTTTGCTGTTTGTTCAGCAGTATTGTGTTGTACTGCATTATTATCATTTGCTTTAGTCAGGAGACAATTTAAGGAAACTTTTAAACAACACAGATCTGTGGTTGATGCTTTTGGGCTGTGTAAACAGTGTTTGAGTCAAAGTTCAACCTTCTGGGCAAAGTTTGTAGCATTTTTTGTTCCACTGGAGAAGGTAAGCACTGAACTGCTCGTCAAGACCTAGATTTGTTTAATAATGAACTGAGTGAATATGATTTGCTGTTGGTCTTTTAATATCACAAAGCACTTTGGCACTGTTCCTGCTATTGCATACTATGTAATATACATGTATATTATACTGTAAATACACATATATATACACTAATTGTTTTTTTATTGAGACAGGTTTTCAGTTTGAGATGTATCTATGTGTATTGGTATTATTTAATTATAGACTAAAGGCTATTGTGCGGTTTAAAATATTGGCACAATCTGTTTACAGTGCTCACTTGCTTACTGTGGCAAGAATGACATTACTGACAATGTAATACATGTTAGCTAACTGTTAGCTAACTATGAGGAATCAGGAGAAAAATAAGAGACGCCTGCTGAGGACTCTCGGTGTCAGTCTGTGAGAGTGGCCCCAACAACAGGGGAGAGGGTGCTGGGAATGTGTCCCAAATAACTGGAGCACAGAAAATCCTCACAATGGCTGAATAGGACTTTAACTTGCAGTGGCAGAAACCTCACTACACGGTTTGTTACAACATAGGAGCCTGTATAGTTTCTCCTTCAAGACCCTGAGGTAAAGCTGTTCATTATTTTAAATTTGATAAGTGCCTACATAGTTTTTTTACATGAATGTTTGTCTACAAAGAATTTAACGTAGACACAGTTTTTTCATTTCTTTCCTACCAAATAAATGAGTCTTCTATTTAAAATTAAACAGCCCTATTGTCCCTTTGAGACTGAGTAATGATGACCTTACTGTAATTTAATGTTTGACGTTTTGACCTTTTTCAGGGTTCTGGTGTTAATCCTTGATAAAATAACGAGAAAGTAGTGTCTTTTAGTCTTTTAGTGTCCTTCGACGATTACTCACCACTCGTCAGAATTACCTGCATACTGTTATTGTTACTTGACACAATCACAAGTTTTGGTGTTGTTACAAATAGCCAGCAGCACTTTCCTACAGGGGTAGGATACTGCAGTTGGCTCCACTGTGATTGATCTAGTAGATCACAATCACGGCGTCAATCTGCACCAGTGAAAAACGTTTGATTTTCTCGTGTTGTAGGAGTGTCACCTGACACTGCTTTTTTCACAATAAACTTTCTTCATGTCCTCAGGGTTTCCCTAAAAAATCTGACCAGGATGAGGATACTGAGGAGAATCTCTGCGCTCATCCTGAGAAGAGGAGTTTCAACTTACCAGAGCCCAGTGTACAAAAATGGTAAATGCATTTTGTAATTATAAGTCTAATGTTAACTATTACAATGTACACAGTCCATGATAGATTGATAATGGTAATTTTTACCTCCTCTTTCAGATAGCCTCTTCAGAGTTCATCCATCTGTGTCACAGGCGCTGGCAGAAAACAAACCGGTGGTTGCCCTCGAGAGCACTATTATCACACACGGCATGCCCTATCCACACAACCTGAGGTTCCCTGAATGACCTTTACATGTCAACACACTCTGATACCGGAGGGTAATATTTGTTTTAACAAATGATTATGAGCTCAATTTCTGTGTTCATCCAGCACAGCGAAGGAGGTGGAGGCCATTGTGCGAGCTGAAGGAGCCACTCCAGCGACAGTCGGTGTAATTGACGGTGAGGTTCACGTTGGACTGTCAGCAGAGGAGCTTGACCACCTCGCCCAGTGCAAGAGCTCCCTGAAGGTGTCCCGACGTGACCTGCCTTACGTCATCAGCAGAGTGAGACTGCAACACTTTGATCTCATCCACATGTCATACTCACTCTGACATTAATATGGCAGGGTGCTTCCCACTTTGTTATTGTGATCGTGCTTGATATCCTGTACGTGTTTTGTTTTCCTGAGGGCCTCTCTGGAGGAACAACAGTGTCGGCCACTATGATAGCAGCACACAGAGCTGGGATCCCTGTTTTTGTGACAGGGGGCATCGGGGGAGTTCACAGGGACGGAGAGAACAGTAAGCTGATTCAGATCTTTACACATGCTGGTACTGCAGCTGATAGGATTGTTTATCCTTTGATTAGAGTGAACAGAGCTGTCATTCGGTGGGTCAGGTAGTTCATGCAAGGTGATAAGAAAAGCAAGTTAGCAAAGATGAGGATGCACTGAGCTGGAAAAGAAAAAACACCTGGTGAAACAATATGTTATTGGTATGTTAATAGTTAGTATCATTCAAACTCCCTATTTGGAGATTTGTTTCAACTTACTATTAGTTACCACTGGCTAATTAAATGTTGCAGGTCTGGACATCAGTGCAGACCTGACAGAACTTGGGAGGACCCCCATCGCTGTGGTCTCCGCTGGGGTGAAGTCTATTCTAGACATCCGTCGCACGCTGGAATTCCTTGTAAGAAAGTTTTTATAATTTTTCCTAAATATTAGTTGTGATGCCTGATTTAAACTAAACTATCTTACTAATGATTGATTCTTCTGTGATCTGTCCATAAACAGGAGACGCAGGGGGTCTGTGTAGCCACATATGGAGCATCAAAGAATTTTCCAGCTTTCTTCTCTCCACAAAGTGGATTTACTTCCGCATATAATCTCTGCAATCCTGAGGAGGCTGCAAAACTTATCGGTAGATCAGCATTTCTTTTCACCCTGAATCAGTCTTGACATTCGGAGGTCAAGATTTAATGCAAGTCATGACTTAATTTTGCCAAAATCAGAACTTAGTTAGAACTATGTTAGGTACAGAATATTTTTAGAGGTCAGTACATCTGTTTTACACTTGGTTTGTTGTGTTATTTTTTTTGTTGTTGGTAATGTTATTATGTTTTTATGTCATTCAGCAAGCACGTTGTCACTCAATCTCCAAAGCGGCATCCTGTTAGCAGTGCCCATCCCAGAGGAACATGCAGCAGCAGGGCAGCAGATCGAGGACGCCATCCAGACTGCAGTGACAGAGGCGAGGTACAAAACGTCTCCGTGGTATTTTTTTTTTTTTTTTGTTTAATGTAACTGCATCATGTGCCTTTCTCAAAAGCTATGTTAGGATGCTCGATCAGTCATCCCTTTGTCTTCTTTTTTAAATTTCTGTAGCATTGAAGGTGTCACAGGAAGAGATGTGACGCCATTCATTCTTCAAAAGGTCAATGAGCTGACTCAAGGAAAGTCCCTTCAGGCCAGTATCCTTTAAAAGTGTGAATCCCCCTCACAATATTAAATGCTTTGATGAGAAATTGTCCTTAACATTGTCCCTTTTTAAGACATTGCTCTCATTCATAACAATGCTAGAGTTGGCAGTCAAATAGCCTGTGCGCTGTCTGAACAGATGAATAAGAGAACAATAAAAAGTAAAGCTCATCATCCTGGAAAAGTCTCATCAGAATCAGATATTGTAAGTGTAAACAAGTGATTTTTTTCAAATGTTAATGCTTTAGTCAAATATTAATACAAATAAGCACATGTGATGGTCTTCTGTTGCAGGTGGTCATAGGAGGAATAAATGTTGATTTTATTGCCAAAGGAAAGACAGAAACGCTTCATGTAAGTTTGATTTACAACAGAAGTGTAGGCACAGTTCCTCAGAACAGATCAACCAGATTGACTTCTGAGAACACTTGTCTCTTTCAGTTTGGACAGACCAACCCAGGAAGTGTTTGTCAGTCATTTGGTGGTGTAGGACGGAACATCGCTGGTTAGTGTTTATCTGATTTTGCACGAGTACATGTTGTTGGTTCGCAGCTTACATCCGATTTTTCCTTGTGTGCTTTTTTGGTGCTTTCCTTCCAGACTCTCTGAGTAGATTAGGCCATAGACCACTGTTCATCTCAGCTACTGGAGCTGACTCCAACAGTGATGCAGTGTTCAACTACTGTAAACATATGGTATGTGAATACTGACGGTTGGTTATTACTAAGCACAGTTACTAACTGGTTATTGAAATGTGTAAAAACTTTGTTCTCCCATATGTTTGTAAGAACACGAGCGGTGTGGCCAGACTAGAAGAGCAAAGCACAGCAACCTACTGTGCTGTTATCACTGAAAGTGGAGAACTGAGTCTCGGATTGGGGGATATGGACATTCATCAGCAAATCACAGAGCACTACGTGAGTTTGACTGACAGGGTATTCATTTCTAGGCAGGCTAGTCCAGTATTTTTGTTCCAGTGCCATGTTCAAAACCACATTCAGTATGTAAAGTTATGGTCTTTTAAAGTTTTTGTCAGATCATATCTAAATTTTGATACAATTGATTGTTTTGTTAGAGCCACTACATTGCCTCTGCATGTAGTGATTTACATTGAGAGAATAATGTGTATCTACACACAAGATCTACAGTTGCTGACATCCATTAAGAAGAAAGAGCCGGATCATAGTAACACCATGTGTAATTTGTGTTGGTGAACATATGACTTTACTAATGTATGTTCATCTAGAACCAACAGACATGTCATTTTGAGCTTCACTGTGGGACTAATGTCACATCTATCACCCCCAAATATGCTAACACGAGTCTCTAAACCTGGCAGCATTCAAAGATTTATTCTGTGATTGTGATGAAAACTTCTGAAGTTGTCCATGGTTTGACTCTGCTACATATTTCAGATTTTTTCATATCCTAAATTTGGAAAAGCAGGTCTACAGTCGAGGATCCTGTTAAGTTTATACTAGTTTTAGCACCAACACTGTGGAACAAATTAATTCTCAATGTCAGATGAGCAGAATTTTTCCACATATTTAAAAGTTTTCTGTATGGTGTGACGACCCTCTCCTCACTACTGAGAGGAGAGGGTCATCACAATAGGCCAACATATAATTTATTACTCCAGTGTTATTATGTTGTTCATGTTACAGCTTAAATAATTATTCGCTTAATCAACCAGAATTGAATGAGAAACTTCTTATGGAAATGATTTTTCAGTGCTAAAAAGCAAACCTTCTTTACTGACATCTCCAAATGTTCTCTTTGTCCTCTGAAATTATGGATATTTGAAATATTCCTTAGGAGAAAAAACTTATTAATTTTGTCTAAAATATCCCTTTTTCTAGGTGTCACAATTTGAGGAGCAGCTTTCATCGGCCACTCTTGTATGTCTCGATGGAAACATCCCCGTCTCCACCATCAATTATGTTTGTTCTCTTGCCAACAAGCACAACATAAATGGTAGGGGTGGAGAGATGGTCAGTACATAACAATGAATGACTGTGAGCAGAAGCTTTCGTTGATTATAATACAACACTATCCATGTGTGTCACAGTTTGGTATGAACCAACTGATTCAGATAAGGCTTGTAAGCCTTTCCTCTCAGATGCCTGGAAGTCTCTGTCCTATTCATCTCCAAACCTGGCTGAGTTGCGCACCATGAATAAAACGCTGGGTATCACAACACCTGCAGGTAAACTCTTCTTTTATGACTGTTTACTGCTTCAACTATCAACTTCTCTCCTTTGCTTGGCCATACTAACGCAGTCACACCCACATTTGTGACAGTTAAACACCATTTAAAGAATGTAGATAGTGTCATTGTAACTAAGGATGTGGTTGTATCTTTCGGCAGTGCTGCCAAACACTCTTGATGAGATGTTGCATGTTGCTGTGATGCTCTCACGCCCCCTTCTGGAGCATCTTCATTGTCTGGTGGTGACTCTTGGAGCTAACGGTGTAATGCTGTGTGGAGAGCATGACGCAGGCACAGTCAACCTACAGCCAAGAAAACAGAAGAAGGTGAGGACTGTCTTTCTGTAAGTTAAAATGATGATGATTATGATTACTGTGACTGTTATAGTGAAAATATTTGATGCTGCACTGGGTTTGCAGAAGAGGCAGCTTTGTGCTCTACACTACCCGGCATTGACTGTGGCCCCAGAGGAGACAATGAACGTGTCAGGAGCAGGAGATAGGTGCTAAAAATTTACCTGACCTACTTTCTCTTCTCTATTCTCTTTTTTTTTTTTTGTAATTCAAAACTTCCCCTGCTACAGTTTTCCATGACCTCTTTCTCTCCTTTCCTCTGTCATTATTGCTCTTACTCACAAAAATCATGTCTAAACAGTTGAATAAAAGACACCTGTCTCCACTTTATTTGCAGTCTTGCAGGGGCCTTAATTGCAGGTATACTCCAGGGAAAAGACACAGACAGCTGTGTTCGGATGGGACTCCTGGCTGCAAGGATGTCCCTGACATCACCGCACCCAATCGCCCCAGTGCTCAGCTTAGACTCTGTGGATCCCAACTTAGTCCGGACTGAGAGCTGGCCCACACCAGGCTTTGTGCGGCTAGATTAGATTTTTTTGTATTCTACCGTTTTTGGCCTCGAGATTTTTTTTATGGGATTCTTGTGCGATTTCTGTGAAATATTGTGACTGTGTAAATGAATGTAAGATGACACATTTTGTTTGATATTTTTAATATTATAATATCTTGCCAAATTAAATTTTCTTCACTTTGATTGACCTCATCATTTTAAATTCTTGTCAATAAAAGAAGTAAGATGCGCTCTGTTGTTTTGATTGTCTATCATAAAAAATTTGAAATATTTACAAGCAGTAATGGAATAAGTACTCAAATCCTTTTGTCAAAAGTAGTAATACTACAATTTAAAATTCCATATTACAAATGAAGATGATCTCCTTTTGGTGGGTACATAATTTACAGGAATATTAGCAACAAAGTGTACCTGATGAAAATAGTGAAACCAGTTTTGAAGCAGATCAGAGTGTGGCCTGAGGGAGCCATATCAGCACAACAGTAATGCTTCGCGAGCACAGAGTGGAGCATCTTCAGAGAGGCAGCCACCTACGACAACCACACCGACCTGCAGGAGTATGCAGACACCGTGACGGCACACTATGGAGGACATGACCGTAAACAAGTCCATCTGCGTGCAGGCCACCATAAAACCACAGCTGGCTGGTAAGGTCTGTGACAATGACACCCTCCTCCCAGATAGACTCAGTGACTTCTTTACCAGGTTTGAAGTACTTAACCATATCCCTGCCTGCAAGTGTCCCCCATACTCCTCAGTAGACAAGAAGAAGACCATGTCCAGTGGCGCGTTTACACTGGTATCTACTCGCTTCACTTCGCTTCGGTTTTGGCGAATGTATACTGGCAAAAAAGTACCTGGAACTTGGTACCTGGTACAACTGTTTGTACCTCCTCTCCTGCGGTTCTAAAAAAAGTACCTGGTCAGGTCGGAGCAGGTACTAAAATCTTATTGTTCGGAATCATCACTGCGTCGTTGCGTCATCACTGCGCGGCATGTAATCTGTCCCCACAAACACGTAGGCATTTTTAAATCTTCAGCAAACTGTGCAGACGTGTTTGAAATAACAACAAGAAGAGAAATGGCATCTGTTAGAAATCCTTCCCCATGGACTCAGGACGAGGTGCAAACCTTTTGTCATTAGTCGCCGATGGGAAAATTCAGCAGGAGTTGGATGGCGAGGTCAGAAACGAAAGAATCGCATAAAAGATGATGTCACGAATGACGGTCAGCTACACGGAAGAGGGACTATCCTCGGCAATGTAAATGCAACTGTGGGGGGGTGATCCTGAGCAATCCGAGGCGAAGCAAAGCGAGTAGGTACCAGTGTAAAAGCACCACAGGATAAACCCCCACAAGGCTGCAGGACCAGACACCATACCTGGGCGAGTATTGAAGGACTGTACAGTACAACTGACAGAAGTCCCAACAGACATTTTTAACACCTTGCTGAGGCAGTTATGGGTTTCCCAGTGCCTCACAACTTCAACCATCATACCAAAGAAATCAGCCAAACAAATCAACCGCAGAGTGGCTCAATGACTACAGCCTAGTTGCACTGATGCCAGTCGTCATGAAGTGCGTTGAACACCTAATTGTGCAGCACATTAAATCCCTCCTCCCACCCACATTAGACCCCTTACAGTTTGCCTACCACTCCAATACATCCACAGAAGAGGCTGTCTCCCAGGCTCTACACATGGTCCTCATTCACTTGAACAAAAAAGACTGGGTCATGGACTTCCTCATGGAGAGGCCACAGACAGTACGGATCTGCAACAGACAGTCAGCCACCATCATACTGAGCATGGAAGCTCCACAGGGCTGTGTGCTCAAGAATGAAGGTGTCAATGAACTGTGATGATTCATTGACACAGTTCATTTTACCAGTTCTCTGTAGGTTTCAGTAAACTGTATTTGATTGTTGTTGATTACCTGCTGTCTGAGTCTTGAGTATAATAATGAAATTGTTCTAATTCAGTCCTACAGTGTTTTTACATTGCACATTCTTTTTGGTCATTACAAATTACAGTCCAATTGAAAACAGACTATCTCTAGCATCACAAAAATTACAAGTAGTCTCGAAAACTTCTTTTTTCTGTGATAGGTTTACTCTTGATCTCTTGGACTCGGACTTGGACTCGGACCTTGTGGACTCGGGCTTGACTTGGACTCGACAAGCCTGGACTTGGACTTCTCTTGGACTCGATAAAGGTGGACTTGACTACAGCCCTGACACACACACACACACACACACACACACACACACACACACACACGTACTTAA
>OOFC01015301.1:0-11674 GCA_900323345.1 Pseudochromis fuscus
CATTGCTTGTAATAATCTGTACTCTACATGTTTGTGGCTAAAACTTAAATAACACAAATAGTGGCCACAATAATGAAAGGTTGGTTGAAAATGACCACATGTAGTTCCACCTCATAATTTTTTTTTCTTTAACAATTATAAACAAGCTTTTACCTTTATCTATGATCCTTTTTAACACAGCACACAGCACATGAAGAATCAGAAGAACATATAGTCAATCACAGCACAACCACTTTCAAAGTAATAACAGCTCTACCTGCATAAAATAGGCATTATGAGATTCACTGTATTTTATATTTCACTTTCCCTTTGCTGTAAACGTCTCTAACTTTTATTGACTGGGTATCAAATGTGCACATTTTTTCCAAAATACAATCCAAACATGAATCAGTCACTTCTCCTTTAAAGAGGTAGATTCAGCAGATTTCCAAAGTGTAGTAAAATAGCTGTAGTAATGACTTGAAAGTGCTTCCATGAATCAACAACAAAAAAAATCAAACACAGATTACCTTCAAATGGGTAAAAATAAGACACTAAATATACAGTAAATTAGACACAGTAGGAAAATCATTTAAAATGCACCTGATCTGTATTTTTCTCTGTCTCTGCTCATCTGTGTTTTTCTGTGTCCTTATGTTGAACAAATTCAATCCAAACAGTTTGATATGTGATTGAAAGAACTTCAACTCGTGGCTCCATCCCTGACTGAGATCAAAGTTTACTGCAGTTTGTTTTACTCAATTTAAATTTCAATAATCTGTAACAAGAAAGATCCAGTGATCTACATACCCTATTGTTTTTTTTTGTTTTGTTTTTTATGCATCCTGTGCTCCAGCTGCCTGTGCTGTTGGTTTTGTATTGTCAGGGTTAAAGATAATTTGCGATGTTAGAGTGGAAACAAGTTTAGGTGGAATTTGAATGAGTGTAATTAGTTTCAAATTATCCCCCATTGGGAGATTTTCACTTCTCCTTTAATAACCTGTACTGCAAAGACTTGAGGATGGTGGTGTTAAGGATTTGAAAGACAGAAATTTCTGAGACTTGGCTGGAAAACAGCAAGTCTGAAATGACAGGGTCCCTGGCAGCCTTTGTTGCTCCTGCTTCATTTCATATGGTTTCTTAATAAAAGACTAGAGGTAGTTCAGGCTAGAAATAGTGTGCACTCTGTCCCAGCCCTGACCAGCGGGGCTGTTTACTTTGAGCATGACATTAACACCCAGCGTACATATGTTAAGAGCCCTCTCAGAAAGTACAGTGTGCGGTCGAAGCATGGGATTTGTTCAAATTAGGCTCTTAAAGATCATGTAACATAAGTGGAAACAAATGTGGATGCCTCTGCCGTGTTATTCTTCCGATGCTTCGCCAAAGCCCTGGGCTTCAAGACAGCTCATGTCTCAACTACTGAGTAAAAACCAAGGCCCAAAAAGACAGAACAAAGTTTTTTCTTCTTGTCCCAGGCTTTGTGTTACACTCCAAACTCCTTTTTATGAGACACCTAGGAGTGTTTAGAGAAGCCTGGCTCTCAGGCCTCCATAATACAGCCTCTGAGAGTGTGTAGGAGGGCCAAGTTATGCCTAATGCGCAATGTCCATTGAGTCGTCTGTTATACATGGTAATGAATGGCGGTCAGAGAAACAGTGTCCTGTATCAAAGAGCTGAACTAACATGCCTTTCTCACGGAGCCAGAGAAGTGGCCCTTTGTCACGGCGGACGCCTGCTATCGACTCCCAGCATCTCGCAAAATATGCCCCATTGTTGGTGAAGGCCAACTCCGTTTACAACTCTGAACCGACAGCATTCCTGAAGTCAGCAACACCAACCCCTCCTCTTCGAACTTCCAAGAGTGACAGTAATAGATTACAGATTACCTGTTGTCACTGAGTATGTTTTTTGTGTAACTGTATTTTTTGTTTTTTATTTTTTAAGAGTTAATTTGATTGTTTGTTTTTTTTATTATTTTTTTTTTACAGTAGTGGTTTTTTTAGTGTGTGACTTGTATCACACTGTATAATTTTCCAGAGTGTACCTGCAGCACAAAAAAAAAGTGGCATTTAAGTAGCAGAGAGAATGTTATGTCGTATCGTATCAGATCCAGATCATTTCCCCAGATTTCACACATTTCTGACATTACTGATTGAGAGTACTGATGAAAGGAGGACGGATCCCAAGAACAAAAACCACCACTAACAGACCTAGTCTTTGAAAGGCATTTATTATTATTTGTTTTGAAAAGGACCTAGTTTGGAGTTATGGTGTTTTGGGCCATGTATGGAAGTGATTATGTGTAACAGCCACAGACATGTAGAAAAACATGTCACAGTCTGGTTTTCTGCTTGTGCCTCATCCTGTTAACTTCCCCATGTATATCACTGAGGTGCCAGGCCCTTCTTTCATGTGCCGAACCCTGAAGGATAGAAAGACTTTCAGAGAAGACCTTTCTTTGGCACTACCATCCAGCATGAAAAAAAAACAATCAGGGATGTGGGGCGGGGGTAAATCTTGTTCCTCCTTCCAGTCAGGAACATGCGGTGCTCAAGAAGAGAGTTAGCTCATCTGTGTCTGCAACTAAACACAGTAAACCCTTAGAGAGCGCTGAGGGCTTCTTTCTCTGTGAAAATGGTGGCAGTGAAAATGGTGCTTGGGGAAAACAGGCGGTTGAGTCCATTTTAAAAGCCCTACCACCGCCGCCGCCACCCCATCCACCATCCACTCCCCTTTCACGGTGTTGGTAGTGTTGGAATGTTTTTCATCAGAAGGGGGCTATTTACTCGGCTCCATTCCCTGCATGAGTGTGTGTCTGCAAGTGAGAGAGAGAAGTAAAGCTCAGGAAAGCATTTATTTATAGGTATCTGAAAGCTGCGGGGCTCTGAAACTCTGGGATGTATTATGACGTGCCTTTGGAAAAGCAAAAACAAAACCCCTTACAGCCAGATCCAGCTATTTTTATCACTTAGGTTAGCTCCCAATTGTACTCCATAAAAGCTGCGTTCTCACCCCACCCCCCTCGTCCACATTACCTTGTTAGTCCAAACAGTGTGTTTTTAGTGTGCTCAGAAGCCACGCAGGTGTCCAGTGAAAGCATATATGCCAAGAATCTCTGCCCTGCAATGCAACTGTTAGGACAGTGCGAGGTTTTGGAGTGAGCAAGCCTCAGTGCTGCTTCCCGTCCCATCCTCTGAAATGTAGAGTACTTGTTCGTGACCATGCTTCAGTGCTGTAATTCCTGGGTCTATGTCCGTCGTAGAATATTGTCTGAATTGGATCACTACCTCTGGCGCTAACAACTCCGATGATGAAGTCAGCACCTCTCAACATCTCGCCCCTTAATGGAGTCTTCACTGCCTTTGTCCTTAACCATCCATTTCCATTAATTATTCAGAGGGAGAAAGGAAAACCGTTTGAGTGGGTAACACTGATCCAGTGTACTCAACCAATCTATGCAGTGTAAGTAATAAAATACCACGCACTCAGACGACACAATAAAAGAGATGGAGACAGAGGAGACGCTTGTTAAAAATGTAAGTAGACGGAAGCTACCCGAAGACAACAGAGGGAGGAGGAGGCGGCGGCTCGGGAGTCAAAAGACACAGCAACGACATCTTAGTGTCTGGGTTAATCAGCGAAACAGGCCGATAGCAGCTGGTGTTTCACTGTACCCACCCGGTCCACGGAGGGCGCCTGTCTAAGCAGAGGCTGAGTCGATGTGATGCGCCCTCAGTGCAGCTGAGTGATGCTAATTGGGATTAGCGCCCATTGCGCTAAAGTGACACAAGACATTCCAGGACCCACCCTTCCAGACTCCACTCACCACACTGTCAAAGTCTGCCGTATGTTTTCTTCTCGCCCTCAGGGCTCTGGAAAGATGCAGGGCACAGAAAATAAAAGCAAAAGTAAAGTGCATCCAAGAAAGAAAAAACAGGCAGAGTATTTTCTTCTGAAACAAAAACTAGAGGATAAAAAGATCATGTTATGGCACCAGCGCCTAGGCTGGAAAAGGTCACGATGCACTTTTGAACTTTCACTCTGAGCAACGCTAGGTGTCGCTCCCTAGAATGAGAGAGGGGGTAGGGGTTGGAAATCCATAAGATGTCCTGCAAAGATGAATCCAACTGCAGCTCTGCCCCCGGACTCAGTCATATCTTCATCGACAGAAGGCTTTTTCGCCCCGAGTTTGATAAACCCACCCAGCCAGTCGGTGTGAAGATAGGAGGTTGCAGAGAAGATGATTTTCTCCTCCAGATTTTGGAGGGAGGGGGGCTTTTCTGAGGTATTAGATCCATGAACTGGGAGTGCTGTATTGAATATTTTATCGACTGTCTGCTTGCCCCGTGCTGACCTGCCTGACATGCTAAGTTCCTGGCTCGCTGGAGACGCCACGTCGCTTCGCATCAGCCCAGCCACCCGTGAGGCTCCCCTGCATTTCCTGTGAATAAACTCGCACACAGTGGGGGAGGAAGAGAGGCCAGGGCACAGGGGCACTGGGGCTGAGATGAGGAGAAAACACACACATTCTTTCTCTGAAGAACAACACTCACAACCTTGGCTACAGTATAAACTCCCTTGGTCAGAGCCCGATGAACCCTCTGAAAACGTCCAGTCAATTGAAACGACCTGAAACCTCTATTTTAATTACAGCTTCACTGCCCATAGCCTTTGCTTCACCAAGATAGTCCAGAGCTAGTTGTGATCGTCTCTACTTACATATGAACATGATGAATAATCCAACAAGTCCTTACACTGTTCCCCATACAGGTATTTTCTGGATTTTGGTGTCATTCGGCAGGACTTCATAATCTAACTAACCCTCATACATACGTGACAATGTCTAGGGAGTTTACTGGTTCTACAGGTGACTGAGCATTTTCTGATCTGCCACCAATTTCGTAAGAGTTTGATTAAATTTAGACAATTACTTCATAAAGGTTAAGGAAAATCTGTTGCCAGGTCACAGACTTGAGTCTTTGATATCAAGGTTTGACGCTTTGTGCACCCATCTATGTTCTGACCACCTCTCATGGTCAGTCGCCTTCACTACAGTATGATATAGGATTACGGCTAAAAGCCTGATGTTGAATGTAATTTGTTATGTTAGTCAAGTGATTATAATGTAATTATGCTTTGTTTGTTTTTATGGGCTCACACGGTAGTTACAAAGCACATCAAAGCGCTGCAGTTAGGAGGTTACCAATCAGGAGTGCCATCTTTTTCACAGAGCATGTGACTAACATTTGCACAACAATAACAGGTTGAGAGTGACACAGTCTAGTGTGCTTAGGGAGTTATGCTCTGAGGACATGAGTACACTCTCTCTCACCCCTCAACAACACCCCCCCCCCATCTCCATCCCTCTGTCTCTAGCTCATTACTGGCAGTGGGGCTTCCTAATGTGTTAAAACTCAGTGGGGTGGAAACGTCAGCCAACGGACTTTGGTCCCCCAACGGTCTTTACTTATTCATGCAAGCGCTGGCCTCTCCCCAGGACAGTGTAGCGTTGACCCAAGAGGACAGCAGGGCCTAGAAAAAATGACCCTGCATCAGGGTCACTCAGCATTTTAGGCCAATGAGTCGGCAAATGGCAGCATCAGTGTAGCACTGAGCTCACTTCTCTTGATGATGAAAACGTGCCACTCTCAAGCCCGTGTTACATTTTTCGTCCTTCCCAAACCTCCATTTTGTTTACGTTTCAGCATGACCGCACCACTTGATTGAAGGTCAAGTTGGAACAGATATTACTACGCTTAGACACTCAGGATAAGGCACATGTGAGGCTAAAGACCTGCAGAGCCTTAGAAAAGGAAGTGACCGATTTATTTTTTATTTTATTTTTTTAATCTTGGGCAATGGTTCTGTGCCATTATTCAGGTCGCAGTAGATCACCAACTTTTGGCTAGCATGCTAATTACCTCTGCCAAGGAGGTTATGTTTTTGCCGGGGTTTGTCTGTCTGTCTGTCTGTTGGTTTCCAAAATAACTCTAAAAGTTACAGACGGATTTTGATGAAATTTTCAGGGATTGTCCAGATGGGGATAAGGAACAAATGATTAGATTTTGGAAGTGATCCGGATCACCATCTGGATCCAGGAATTTTTTGAAGGATTCTTTAACATTGGGAGATTCACCAAAAATGGTCAAGACACTTTGAAAAAAAATACAGGACAAGTTTCTAACATGGTCTACAATATATCAAAGATTGATATCAAAGAAGGAATAATTTCGGATAATATGGTGCAGAATATGAAAAAATCGATCTTTGAAACTTGCATCATAAAAAAACAAATGAAGCTAGAAACATGCAACAGACATCTTTAAACAGCCACGACGCTGTGGAGCTAATATTGATATAAATAAACACAAGACTAATACTAGTAATATCTTTGGTGGAAGTCACAATATGGAAGGAAATGTTGTGCTTGGCGGAGGTCTGCGCTCTCCCAGTGCTTTTCTAGTTTTAAATGAATCTTACTCATCTAAGAGGTAAAAAACACTGCAGTAAGAATTCAAGTTTCTTTAATTTTTGCCTTTTTTATTATCTAGTTTTTCTGATGCTGTGCTGTAGCCCTGGCAACCACTGTGAGAGTAAATTTGTCTCCAGGATGCAGAGAATCAGACATCTTCCTCTCGTTTTAGTTTTCAATCCACTAAATTTACCTTCAAAATAATTTCCCCCATTCTAATTCCTGAAGTGCCCTCCTTTCAAAATCAAATTAAGAGGAGTATCACTCAGTGGCAATTTTTTGTCTCCCCTCAAGCCTTATTCGCTCTCTTCTTCTCTCTTGCTTTCTTCCTCACCCATCCTCACCTCATCTCACTGTGTTTATAAACCAGCCTGACTTTCTCTGTTGACTGACATGCCTTTCAATCTCTGATGGATTTTCACGCCTTCTGTCTTTCTTTTCTTTTCTTTTTTTTACCTCTTTCCTCCCACGCACACAAATTTTGTGTCGTAAAAGCTGCAATTGTACACCTCGCTGTAGCCAGACATTTCTTCCACACTCTTACCCATCCATCCAATTCAGCTGCAAACACAGGATATGTGTGCCACCCGTCCAATTAATTGTCCATTTCCTCTGTGGTTTGTTCCCACAGATTTACAGTTCAAAATGAGAACACTCAGGTTCGCATCTACACAGGCAAACAATTACCACATTGCTCCACAACATTACAGCAGCATGTTAAATGACCTGTGTCTGTGCAGCCAAATCCTATAGTTCCAAAGCCAGGCTAATTCTATGTAAGCCCATCAATTGAATCCTACTGAGGAGTAAAAACCCATGAGCTATTTCTGCACGTGCTCATCCAGAAGACACATTACTCATCACTGTGTTCATCCATAGACTGTAGGCATCAAGCATTCCCCATAAGTCAAGAGTTTGTTCATATGCAAATGTGCCTCTTCTAATCCACCATTATTCTGTATTTGCATGCCGTTCTGAATATGCCTCAACCCCCCCACCTGCCTTTCATCATACAAAACAAAGGTGTTTACACGATTCAGTGCAGCAACTGCTGCAAGATACTTGAGGCACTGCAGAGATGCAAATTAGACACCAGTAAAATTCTGTAGCCACTAATCCATTTTCTATGCATATTCACACTGCGCCATCTCTTTCATAAATCAGAATAAAATGTCAAGACATGATAAGGTCTTGGCAGGCTCATAGGATTGCCTTAAGTAGGACAAATGTCCATGAAAAAAACATCAAGCCGTTAAATTAGCAAGTATGACAATAATGTTAGGACATGACGTGACCAAAAAAACACTCGTAATTTATTTTTAGAGTCACATTACATCACAGTCTTCACCCATCAACATATTTACACGTCTGAAGGTTGCAGTCTTGCTCTAATCACAACACGCTGAAAGACAGTTTTTCATTTTTATTTCATCAAAACATCTGGAGTCATAACAATGAAAATATCACGGTGAGTTTTTGATCAGTTTTGGCTCTGTGGGGTAAAGTTTAGATGAGACGGTCAGTATTTTTTTTAGATTAAAGCAGCCAGTATTTTTAGAGCATTAAGACATTTTTAAAGAAACTAACTTCAACAGAGCGATACAATATGCATTACTGATAATATGATGCTATCCTTTGTCCCCAAACTATGAATCACAGAATTCCTAATATGGTAAAAACTAATCAGGATGAAGAAAATTCATGGCTGCCACCTGGCAAGGTAATTTGCTGTTCTGGAAACTGTCAATTTTTCATTTATTCTGGTGTCTGAGGTACTGAGGTGCGTCACCTGCACTCCAAGTCCCACAAACAGTTGGCTGTACACACTGTATTTCATCTCTAGTGAAATTTGTGCACTCTGAGGGCTGTGCCAACAAATCCTTTCCTAATTAGCATAATGCGATGATTGATTGGCCTAAATTACCTCTCAATTCTACTGGTGACACATTCGGATTTGATGATGCGTTTAATGGTCCTCAACAACTTGTGTATTTATTGTACGAGCAGAACGTTGGGTGTGCGTGTTTAAAAAGCTCAGAGACAACTGTTACGACTGAATTCTCTTCTCTCTCATCGCTGAAATGATAGAGAGGAAAAAAAAAACTGATTTCATTCAATTTTTATCCAGACTGACGGAAAAACTGTTGCTGTGTTTATATTCTCCCCATGTCCTCTTCAGCAGGTGTTGCTTTGGAGCTGCAGCTTCCCGTCAGACAGCTGAAAGCAGAACACTTGACAGAGCAAAAAAAATAAAAAATTCACACCGCCGATTTGTCATCCTTCTTGTTCCACTCATCTGACTGGGATGGGGAAGGGAAGGGGTAACAAGGGGGATATCTTTGGAATATCTGTTTAACATCCTAATTGGAAATGACAAGCACAGTGGCGCGTTCAGCCCTGCAGGGGAGATCAAAGAGCCGAAGCTCCGTGAGACACAGCAGTATGGATCCGAACCAAACCGATCCCCTCTCGCCTCGACTAATTAACACCTGGCTGCCACTAATTAGCTAAATCCACCGACATTCTGCAAACAGCACTCGTGTCCCCCCCCCTCGCCCCAAAAAAAGCCACACAACTTGCACTGTATAAGATTTACAACCCAGTATTGGACCTCAGCTACATCCCCAGAGCCTCTACCTGCCTGTAGGTGCAAATGTAGGAGCAGGTGTTCTCCTCCCAGTGCTCCACCACAGAAGAAGAGGAGATAAAGTGGAAATTCGGCGTTTGAGATATTCAGTCATGTGTTTTGTATTGCCAGTGCCGCCTCTTAAGTAGCTTCACTGGTGTTTTACTCGGCACAAAGCAAAGATAATTGCTCTAGTCTCAACATCTCCTCACTTGAACAGCGGCTTAATCAAAAACGTTTACATTTGCCATTTTACAATTGAGCAAAGCAAATGTAAAATGCAGGGTTTACATTAAATGAAATATAATTAAGCATTCACAGCGTGTTAGCGTTTATTGTTCCTCCTTGTTTCTCTTCGCAGGCTGCGTTCAAAAATGATTTCCCTGCTACCAGGTTTGCATTGATAATCCAATAGAGCATGGCAGAAATGTTCAAGGACATACAGTAGACAGAGTGAAGACTGCTGCAAAAGAAAAGCATATTTATTTGGATACCTTGGCAACAAGAAAACAGTGTTACATAAGATGACCCTTTCAGAAATTATTACTCTGCCACTGAGCTTGGATTTAAAAATAATAGTTATTAATACACCTACGGAGAATAAACCCGCACTGAAAAAATGACGTCATCTAATATATTGACTCACATTTTACCCCATTTGAACTCAGGTAATAAATAAATAAATGAAGTGGCGATACCTCATCGGACTCACAGCGGTTTCTTCCAAAGAAGAAACAGATGTCCCCCTGCAACAAAACCATCATGTTGAACCCGGTAGCCGCAAATTCATTTTGTCAGCTTCAACTTTGCCAGCCACTTCCTATCACCATTTCCCGTTTCCTCACAACCGCTGTTTAAAGTTAGAGCCGATGTTTACCCAAGAAATGGAAATTGACTTTGCTTTTATTCTGCACGTCCACAGAGGAAGACGCTGTGAAAAGTCTATTGTAACACCGGCGCTTCAGGTAATGAGTGAAAGGACAGTCATTCTGTTGCCTGATTACAGACAGTAATTAAGACACTGATCCTGTAATTAAGCAGAGCCAGTTATCCTGTCTTTGCAATACATCATCTTTTACTGTCCCCGCAGTCCGTTTTTCCCTTTTTTTCCCTCATCTCTCATGAGGTAGACATTTATACCAATATTGGAATGAATCACTTACCACAGGTTATCAACTTTGAAAACAACTCTCCTTCCCCTGTGCCACGGCGAGATTATGATTTTTTTGGCTGAGTCACTGTTTCAGTTCATAGCTTTCATGTGTCCCTCCATCCCTGGTCAATCTGTTGAGCTGTTTGTTTGCCTGTCTCTGTCTTGTCAGCCTCATCCTCCCACTAATCCCCCACTCGCTTGTCTTCTTCCTCACTTTCTCTCTTCTCTGCCTTGTCCAAAACAACCTGGCCTGGCTTCAGAGGATGCTCACAGAGGCTCCTCTTCAGCTGCAGCTCTGTGTCTTTGTGTAGCGCTAACTTTCAGATGATTTTATTTGGCAACCAGTGCATGATCCCAACGTCTTGCATCATGTCTCAGGTTACTTGTGCACATGCTAGGATGTGACGAGAAAAAAAAAATGTCACTCTCAGCACAGTGCTCTGTGGCAGCTGGACATTAGGTCTCCAAAGGTTAAACACACGGAGAAGAAAATGTTAACAGTTAAAACAGCTTAGTTAGACTGAGAGCTTTAGTTGTAGTGACAGCTAATGTTTTATTGTGTTTATATAAGCTTTTGACATCACATTGTCAGTTATTGTGCATAGTTATTGAACTGTGGGCGTCTCATCTAGAAATTACCATTATTTATGCTAGCACAATAATCATAATAAATGCATTTTATCTTATAATAACATTGTTTTTAATATTTTATAATAACTCAGAGACAGCAGCCCAATGTGTGTGTTGGGTTGAGTCAGAAATGAAGCTTTTCTGTATACAAAACACTGCTTGGCTTGAACTACACTTGAACTGCACCAGCAGCAGTAAACCAGCTGCTCAATCAGTTGCTGCTCAGGCACTGATCTGGAGCACCTGGGAAGGAGTGGAGATCCTCAGTCACAGTCTGCAGTCACACAAAGAAGCTTCTGAGAGAAGGAGTGTTGAAGCCGATAATGTCATAACAGCCGATAACAAAATAAATGTGCCTTTTTTGAAATGTAATAGGCGAATAATGTAATAACTGGCCAATAAGGTAATAAAAGTCCTGACCTTACAACATAATAACTTTTGGCAAAGAACGTAATAATTACCTCCGCCAAGGAGGTTATGTTTTTGTCGGCGTTTATCTGTCTGTCTGTCAGTCTGTCTGTCAGTCAGTCAGTCAGTCAGTCTGTCTGTTTGTGTTCAAGATAACTCAAAAACTTACGGATGCATTTGGATGACATTTTCAGGATATGTTGGAAGTGGGAAAAGGAAGAACTGATTTCATTTTGGGGGTGATCCGCAACACCGTCTGGATCCAGGAATTTTTTTAAGGATTCTCCTTGCAAAGTCTCTCCTCGACGGCGTCCATCTTGATATGCTAGTGCAGGCGCAATGCAGTTGCAGGCGGCGCCCTCTGTGCTCAGGCGACGCACTCACATTTTTGGAGCTGTACGTG
>OOFC01015302.1:0-11931 GCA_900323345.1 Pseudochromis fuscus
CACTGCACAACCGGACCTGGGCCGGCACCGTCAGTCGGTTCTCGCCCTCCCTCTCGCACGCTGGAGACTCCGCCTCCACCCGCCTACCAGTACCCACGACCATCAGCTCCGATCCACCCCAGTAAGGTCCCCTTTACAACCGACACACTGACGTCCTCGGCCAGCACCAGCAGCAGCAGCAGGAGCCAAAAACCACGATATTGCAATCAGCAACACCAGCACTGCCATCGTCACCAACGCCGCCACCACCACCAGCAGCCATCATCATGTCCAGTCGTAGAAAGTCGTCCAACCCCTGCATGGTCCGGGTCATCAGCGAGCTGCCCGACGAGCAAGACGACCCCGAGGAGGTGATGGACATAGAGATACTCGCAGACATGACAGAAAAAGAAACACCAGAACCTGCAGAACAGAGTGGAGACCTCCAGCAGGAGGATCCAGAGAATCCAGACCAGCAAGAGTTTCCAAAACAGGTAGAAAACCAGAATCCTGAGCCATCAGAACAAGAGACTGGTAAAGAAGATCAACCGTCGGTCATTGAAGACGAAGACACCAGCGGGGACAAAGACAAGGACGAAGCAGAATCTGACTCTGTGTCCCAGAAAAAGCAGCCGAGAGGCTACGAGTGCAAATACTGCCCGTTTTTGACGCAGAACCTGAATGACTTCAAGGAGCACGTGGACTCGAGCCACCCGAACGTCATTCTGAACCCACTGTACCTCTGTGCCGTCTGTAACTTCAACACCAAGAAGTTCGACTCGCTCACAGAGCACAACGAAAGCCAGCACCGGGGTGAGACCAACTTCAAGTTCAAGAGGATAAAAAAGAACAATCAGACAGTCTTAGAGCAGACAATCGAAGGCAAGGACAATTCAGCTGAGCAGGAACCAACCAATGAGCAGAATGAAAGCAGCTCGGTGTTTCCACCCTGCATATCCACCACGGTGAAAACACCGGGTAACATGCAGCCTTTCTACGGTGGGAGTGAACTGAAAAACCAGCTGGACGGATTGCTCCAGAAGGATCAGATCACAGCGGTGAACATCAACGGAACCGTGATCATCCCAGAACCCACCATCCTCCAAGGGCTCTCCCATGTCACCCCGATGCTCCAGCGCCCCCCCAACTTTAACTCTGTACCAAAAATAGCCGTTCCCTTGAACACCACCAAATATAACCCATCCTTAGATGACAACCTGACGCTGATCACCTCCTTCAATAAGTTTCCATACCCGACACATGCCGAGCTGTCGTGGCTCACGGCCGCCTCCAAGCATCCAGAGGAACAGATCAAAGTCTGGTTCACCACTCAGCGGCTGAAGCAAGGCATCACCTGGTCCCCGGAGGAAGTGGAGGAAGCCCGAAAGAAGATGTTCAATGGCTCCATCCCTCCCGCCCATCACACATTCACAGTCCTGCCTACGAGTCCGGTCTCTCAGCCGTCTGCCAAAGCTTCCCAGCAGCCTGTTGTCCACACAACAGTCGAGCATCCAGGTCACGTCCGGACAACAGTGTCCAACGGTTTAGGTGTCGCCACCACCACAAACTTACCTACTGGGGCTGCCATTGGCTCCAGTCTTAAACGATCCCTGCCGACACACCTATCGACGGTGTTCGGCCCTGAGTCTAAGCGACCCATCATGGCAGTCGCTCCCCATTCTGGCGACCCTAAAGACAAGGTCCTAATGGCTCCTCCTCCACCACCGCCTCCTCCGCCCCAAAAAGACCGTCTCCCAATGGCTCCACCTCCTGTTCCCATGGAGATGAAGAGACCTGTAGCAGTTCCTCTGGTCCCTACAGAGATGAAGAGGCCATCCGCTGCTGTGCCTTTAATGCCACCATCGTCGGCATATATGTCATCGAAAGGGAAGATTCTCTCGGCGTTAGGAAACCCTAAAACAAAGCCGGTGGTGTCTCTGCCCTCCATAGTCTTTCCAGAGTCCTTAACAAGGCCATTGATAGTTCCGCCGCCTATCTTCGCCCCTTCTTTTAAAAACACTTTACTTCTTCCTCGTAGTGCACCCAAAGAAAAGCACCCCAACACCCACATTTTGCCAGCTGCTGACCTGAATCTTCCCAACTCCCCTCCACTGATTAACTCACAGGTAAGGAGGCCAACTATCATCCAATCCATTCGCAACGCTCCGGCTAAAGTCCCAGGGTTCTCCTTGGATGGCAAGAAACTAAAAGACCAGCAAGGAGTGGAGCTGAAAGCTGGCTACCCCCGAGGAGACAAGGTAGTCAGTCCTCTTACAGAGGCCAACGGGACATCTCGCATGGACAGTAAATGGTCCCATGATCAGACCTTGCCTGTTCAAAACAACGGAATCATACATTTGGATAGTGGAGAGACACCAGCAGCACCAAAGCCAGACTTTCACCAAAAGTCCTCAGTGCTGACCCAGTTCCCCTTGCTGGAGAGGATGAAAGGCAAAACAGCAAAACAGCTGAAGATCTTGGAGGAGAATTTCTTGCGGAATAGCTTTCCGACGCACAGCGACGTGGACAATCTGGCTGTTACAACTCGTCTGTCTCATCAGGAAATTGACAGCTGGTTTGTAGAGCGCCGTGCACTTCGCGACAACCTGGAACAGGCCCTTCTCAACTCTATGGGCACCAAGAGGATTGGTGCTGGTGGAATCACTGAGAAGCAAATACACCAAACTCTACAGCTGAATGGGATTCACAAACCAAGCACCGGTGTGGGCCATCTAAAAAGCCCTCCTCCTCCATCACTCGCCCTGTCCGCCATTGGCGCCATTGCATCCTCCAACCCAAACTCCTGCTCAGTGCCTCCAGACAGCCAATCCCTGGCACTCCTCAAGGATGATTTTGCTCAAACACGGTGGCCTTCCCCTGAGGAGATCAGCCAGCTGGAGGGTCGGACGGGACTTGCTCGCGCCGAACTTGCCCGCTGGTTTACCGACAGCCGGCTGCAGGGTGGCGGCCTGGACCTGTCAGAACTCTTTCACAACAATGGAGTGAATGGAGGGCAGGGGCCGCCAGTCTGTTCCCCCGACAGCACTCCATCCGGCATCATCCAGCGCTGTCAGGAAGGAGCCGTCATAAACAACAACAACAGCAGTAAAGTGTTGGAGGTCGAGTTGGGATGGCTGATGGACCAGCGGGCTAACAGCCTCATGAGTCAACAGCAGGAGGAGCTCCAAGACCGGTTTGCTGGCAGGTACTTTAAACATACTCTACTATACTACGTATTATGTGTTTTCAGTGTTACTGATTTGAACAATTGGAATATGAGCTGAATTTTATAATATTGAACAAACGTTGAAGGATTTCGTATTATCGAGGTTCCTTCCAGGTGTGTTCGACCCTATGGTGGTCATCAGATGTCAGAAATCTTTCCACATATAAACAGTCAAAGATCTCGTCACCTCCGACCACATGAAGGGTAAATAATCTGTCCAGCGATGACAAGGCATCAGGGAGAGATTATGAAACTGGATGTAGAGTCATCCATACAGTCCAAAACCGGTCGAACACCAAGACCAAGGCCAGTCTGACACAAGAACCCGGCCCAACAACTAGTCCAAACACCAGCAAAACCAGTGTGAAACCAGTTCTGAACCAAGACCTCAAATAGTCTGGGACCAGTCTAACACAACGCCCAAGAATCAGTCCAAAACCAGTCCTAAACCAGTGTGTGATTCTTTATATTTGGCAAGATCAATCATGGAAATAATGCCGATAAAGGTCCAGAACAGCGAGTTGTTGAGTGGGAACACAGATGACTTTAACATTTCAGCCCTCATAGTTTATTGTATTAATGCTTTTAATACTTAAAATATCTGAATAATTCACCACAACTGGCAGAAAAACAGCAAATTAAGCTCAGAAAAAAACAGCGATACGTCGTCTCCTGAGTCCCACACTGACAGCTGCTGACAGCCCTCTGTAATTTACCTGTTTCTCAGTGTGACCACCTCCTTTTTTATGCAGATCAGATGAAGGAAATGAATATAATTTATTAGAAAAGGAAGTCAGTTTTATTTATGTAGCCCAAATCACAAAATTGCACCATCCTACATCCTTCAGGTTTTCCACTGAACTCCCGTCAGTTTCATTTTCTACCCGCTGACACATTTTGTGGCGATCCAAAATAAATTTCTGTTTCCTCTCGGCGGGTTTTCTGCTGCCGTTTTGTTTTTTCTCGTTGCCACGTCAACGTTGTTTTCAGGACATTAACCCACAAATCTGCAGGACTTTATTTAGTCTGCTTCACCTTCAGGAGCTTGGGACGTGTTTGGCCAAATAACTGCAGCCATTATGCCAGAAACCAATATCTCCACCATAATTTGGGCGAGCGTTTTATTCTTCCCGTGAGTCGGCGCCGGGTTCAGTCTCAGAGTTTTTTGGCGTGAACCTGCACTGACAGCACATTCACCAACCTCCTCGTGGCTGCTGTTGATTTTTTTACAAACGCTGTAACGAAGCTGTGATGTGAAATCAAAACAACGGCGAGTGACGAACGCAGCCAAAGAAGCTGTCAGCCGGGTTCAGGCTGCGGTGAAGGGTTAATGATCTCTTTTTGTTTCCTGATGTAAAATTTGATTTTAAAGCGACGACGTGACGTTTGTCCCAGTTTGTTGTTTTTTTATTATTTCATCTCTGAGCTTCGATCGGTTTCATTTTCTCTCTGTTCACATCACATGAAGAGTTTCCTCCTTCACAAGGAAATTATTTTAATGATCAGTTTCTCCTCGTTATAATTTAAAAATTGTTCCACTTAGAACCCACTTGTGTTAAATATGATTGTGAGCAATCACCTCAGTGGCTAAAACATTATAATAAATGATTGACGGTTTAATTTGAAACAACAGAACTGATTTCAGATTCTTCAGATTATTTAGGAACCTGCTCATTTGTTCTGATTTCACCTGAAACTGTTTGATCTTTACTTTGACAGGATGCAGACAATAGGAAACTTGTTACAACTGTAGATTTTCTCTCAAACATTTCTTATTATGCACAGAAACATTTAGCAAAAAACTCCCAGCAGACAAATAAAAAGTGAACAATTCTCTTATAAAACAAACACATCATCATGAACTGAACTGATTTCCATTAAACACCAGAGATAAAAACATAATTATCCAAACACAGGAGCATTAACGGGACCTGCTGGATGGATGAGGACCATTTGGTGTCACTTGAATTTTATACCAGGTTTTACTTCATGTTAATATATGTACTTCCAACACCAAGTATTTTTACTTTTCCGTTGAAGCTGTAGAAATAAATAAAGATGAGGCGACAAAAGCTCAAACACCTTCATGGCTGGACTGTGTTACACTAAATAACATGAAGTACAAAGAAACACTGTTTGTCACCTGAACACAGAGTAAAAATGTAACTTTTAGAGAGAAAGTGAATCAGTTCATCTCTGAGATTAAAGTGAAAAATATACCAAAAAAATCCAGATCAAAGTCACAGATTGTGATGCAACACAGACACAAAACACTGCTGCCTGTTATGTTTCATACAGTTTAATCTAATCTACATTTTGTTGTAAATCTGTGAAATACATGAACAACATGAAGCTTTAGTTCTTTTGTTTCTTTTAATTTACAACTTTACCTTCAAACTGTTGTTTCTGGTGAGTTTATGACTTTATTGACAGGTTGTTTTTATCTTCAACACGTCATTAATAATTAATATCATTAATAATACTTTTCCTGAATTTCCCCTCTGGGGGATTATTAAAGGAATATCTTAAACATGTTTCCAGCTACAGCGTTAAAATGCAGTTTGACTTCAATACATCAGTAGTAACTAAACTCTGAACAACACTGTTGCTGCAGTAATATTTACTCACAGTACTTTACTTTTAATTCCTCCACCAGTGGTTTTCTTTATGTTCGAGGTCAAACAAATATATTAAAATAGGAACCCGCCCATAAAAACGTTGCTCACTGCTGCCTCCAGTGTCCAATAAAAACCAGAGAGTAACTGAACTAAACTCCATCTCTGTACGATTCCTGTTTTATTGTGGCGGTGACTTCCTGTTGACCAGACTGAGGCAGCAGAGCGTGGCGGAGCTGAAGAACGGCGGACAGAACGGGGGCGTGATGGGCGGAGCTCGGGAGGTGTTCGGCAGCTGGCTGGAGGACGGACACTCGAGACGAGGACGCGACCTGCTCCTGGACCGAGACAGGAAGATGGCGGAGGACGCGTCCGGGAGGCTGACGGGATAAATCGGTGAGTTTTGGTTCCTTTAACTTCCCCGAGTCCTTTGAGAAGTTTGTGATGAAGCTCATCCTGAAAACTCTGTTGGTGTTTTAATTAAAGCTGCAGCTGAATCACAGTCACTATCAATACAAGTGTTTCTGAGTTCATCATTAATCACTCGGAGGAAACGTCAGAAATGACAAACGACTTCTTTTTAATCAATAAAGTGAAACATTAATTACATGTAAGGAGGATTTCACTGAGTTTGAGCTTATTTAGTTAAAAACTTGTGTTGTTTTGATCCACGTTCTTCTTCACCGCCCCCTACAGGCAGGAAGGAGGAACAACAACCATCCATCACTTCACTACAGATACATCGGTTGAAAAATTATATTTTTTGTTTTTAACAAGTGCAGTTGTGAAGGTGTTAAACTTCACCCAATCTTTTCTCATTTCTGTTTTTAGCTCTGAGCTCAGGATGTTTGTAATATAAATACAACTGATTTTAAACCTCATGATAAATAATCTGGAACCAGAGGCAGGAAACAGATGAAACTAACCTGGTGTTGGTTGGTGGACTTTTGAAGCCAGGAGTTTGGTATCTGAACGTGGACATGTGGTTGTTTGGAGCAGGAAGTGACCATATTTGGATATGAAGGGAGGAGTGAGGAGGCGGGGCTGACCTTGAACCTGAGGACACTGTCCAATGAGGATGAGACTGGAGTTCAGTGGTGAATGAGCCTCTAAACCAACTGTCAATCACTGGAGACCAGAGCTGTTAATCAGACTAGCCCCGCCCCCTAACTCCTCCCCCCAGATCTCTGAGAAGAAGAGTTTATCTGATGACATCAGAATGACTGAACAGTTCAACACAAAGTTCAATTTCTGCTTCTTTCTTCTTGTGGTGAAACAAGCAGAAACATCAAAGGTCATGTGACTGGTTAAACTGCTGTTTCATGTGATTCCTCCATGTTGGTTGCTGTTAGCGAGCTCTGGCGTGTGCATCACTGTATTCACGAATCAGGAAGTCGTGCACTGACAAACACTCTGGGTTGTTTAAAATGTAAACTTAAATGCGTTAATTTGTTTTAATGCGTTAATTGTTTTGTAATTAATGAATCGTAATTAACCCCTAGTAAATACACAAGACGATGCTGTTTTAGTTTAAACTGAGAAGCTTCATGATCCTGATCTTTAACTGGATAAGTTGTGACGTTTGGTGATCATGTGTCCACCAGGCGTCTGTTGTTGCTCTGTGTTTGGTCTCCACCACCTCCTGAGGGAAATAACTGGTTTTTTGGCTGCTGCCTGCTGCACTGTGTCTGTCTGCTGTTTACTGCTCAGCAGGAGGTTTCCTCTTTAAAAACTGGGTCCAAACACCGAGCGAGACGCTGAAGTTAAAGCAGAAGAACGAGCTGAAGCAAACACACTGAAATGATCCTGGGATGTTTTAACCCAGAGTCAATATTGGACTAATTCAACCCAGAAAGACGAGCTGTGTTGGTTATACAAAACATTTTATTGTTTCAGCATCAGATACTTTATTGATCCCCGAGGGGAAAGTGGGTCAGCTGCAGTTGATCGCAGTGTAAAAAAAAAAATAAAAATAGATATGGTTCAATAAGAAATACACATAAACATGACAGTGTTGTACAGCTACATACAATTATTGCACAGCTCAGTGTAGATGTTCATTTCAGGAGGATCTAACTTCTGTATCCTGACCAATTTCTGGCTAAAAACTTATTGAAAATCAGACTAACCCCGCCCCTAACTCCTCCCCTTCTCTCAGTCTAATATCTCCTTAATGATAAATGATGTTCAGATGGACCACCTGTCAATCAGACTAGCCCCGCCCCTAACTCCTCCCCCCAGATCTCTGAGAAGAAGAGTTGACTTTATCTGATGACATCAGAATGACTTGTGGAGAAATGTATTGATGAATATTTCAGGATTGAAGATGAGGATGTTTGGATTGAAGTCAGTTGGAGCAGCACCTGGTGGCGGTTGGTGGTATTTCAGTTTTTAGCATTGGCTTCACTTCTGGGACCTGGTTGCTTCGTCCTTTCCTATAAACAATCCGTACGCTGACCTCACAGCCACTTCCTGGAGATTGGCCAATCAGAAGGAAGTGATCGTTCTTAAAGAGACAGCAACTAAAAAAATAATAAGAACAGAAGAGACACACAGGTGTAAACTGGGCTGCGTCCGTTTTTTATCTTTACACTGTGTCGTGTGAAGTGTTGCATCTTTGCATTGTCTTTCTTTATAAAAATAAATCTGTTCATGTTATTAGGATCCATAAAAATCTAAATTTTCCAGCTGTAAACTCGGACATTGACACAGATTTATTGATTGACTTTGATTCATTTGTTGGTATTTAGAGTAACGTGTACGTGGAGTGAGATGCATGCTGGGAAAGTAAAAGTAAGGATATCTCCACCTTTGCTGCTCCACAGATTAATCTCTGAAAAGTCTACAACCTTATAGTTTATTTTACTGCAGTGTTAAAAAAATACCCAGCGGCGCCTGGATCCATCTTCATTATCACTGACTGGACCAGTGTGACCTGTTTAATAGAGTTCACACTTCCAGTTAGTTTCCAGCAAACAGGCTAAATGCATTAGAATAAAAACTCACAGTGAAAAGTCCTCCAGCAGCAAACCTACATGATTTCACCAGACTTCAGTTTGTGTTGAACTGTGTAAACCTGCCTTTAATATTCCCTCATCATTTGTAGTAATTTCTCACCTGAGTTTTCTCCCCAGTGGGTCTAAAGTAAAGTATTTATATTTCTGAACTGAGCTGAAGTGAAAGGAGCAAACATCAGCCACGGTGAAAGCTGCTTTTTGTTGTTGGTTATTCAAAACGCTGCATATTGATTATTGATTTCTGCTGTCGAGCTCTGATTTTTTGAAGCGGTGACAATCTGAGTCTCCACCTTGTTTACGTTGGTTTGTCTGGAGGAAATCATTTGAACAGATTCTATTTTGATAAGTGAGACGCGTCGGAAACATTAAGACTTTCAATCTTCTGTCAGAACAGAGAGCGGCGGGAACACACTCTGTCATCACACTTGGCCCCAGGCGGCGCCTTTTATCTATCAAACTTTGCCACCCCGGGGGGTCCGCTGCTATTCTGGGACCAATAATGTTTTATTATTTTTTATTTTCTCCTTCTTCCTAATTTTTTTTTTTTTGCTGAAATTGGGTGTTTGTTGCCGAGCAGCTGAAGCCAAAACTCACACAGCTACACACACAGACGGTGACTGGCTGTAGTTCTGTTTGTTGCCTGGGATCGAGGGGCTGGCACCAGCACTAACAGGCTCGGGAGGAGGGGGGGACGCTGGGGACCAACGAGGACCTCGCTGAGTTAAATCAGTCAAACCTGCAGCCACACATTCACTCATACACTCTGTAGATATTAAACTGCTTCAATACTTATCGCAAATAATGAGAATTAAAGTCGCACTGAAATTAAAAACGTCTTTTTAATCCTTTTATTTCACATCGCCGGTCGTGTTGTTCACTGACTGAACGATGTCAGACAACAAAGTAACATGTTTTATATCAAAGTTCAATCATGTTCACTTCCTGGTAAAGAAATGTGGAGAAAACATGATTATCATCATCTTCAGCCAATAGTATCAATACTCTGTAAATATATAAATGTACAAATAAAAGGTTTACATAGTTTTGTTTGAAAAGATTTTTCCTACTGTTTTTTCAAAACAGTTTCCCCAGCGTGGGATTAATAAAGTTTATCTTATCTTATCTTATCTTATCCTAGCTTAGCTTAGCTTATCTTAGCTTATCTTAGCTTAGCTTAGCTTATCTTATCTTATCCGGACGGTCCGTTGGCAGCAGCCTCAGCAGAGACCCAGGCCGTCCTCTCTCCAGCCACTTCCTCCAGCGTGTCCTGGGTCGACCCTGAGGTCTCCTTCAGTTGGACATGTCCAGAACACGTCCAGAGGGGGGCGTCCGGGGGCATCCTCACCAGATGACCGAGCTCCTCACCCGGCCTCCCTCAGAGGAAACTCATCTCAGCCGCTTGTATCTTGTTCTTTTGGGTCATGACCCAAAGCTCATGACCATAGGTGAGGGTCGTAACGTAGATGGACCGGGTCAGCTCCCTCTTCACCACAACAGACTGGTTTAGTGTCTGCATCACTGTGGACACCTCCCCAATCAGCCAGTCTATCTCCCACTTTACTCTACCCTCAATCGTGAACAAGATCCTGAGATACTTAAACTCCTCCACCTGAGGTAGGACCTCCTCCCCAACCTGGAGCAATCCACCCTTCTCCGTCTGAGAACCACGGCCCCATGGAACCATGGAACCATCCCAGCCAGAGCTGGAGGTCACTGTCCGACGAAGAGGACCACATCATCTGTAAAAGGCAGAGATGAGATCCTTCTGCCACCTAATTAAACCTCCACCACCCGGCTGCTCCTAAAAGTTCTGTCCATAAAAGTAATGAACAGAACCAGTCACAAAGGGCAGCCCTGGTGGAGTCCAACCCTCACCGGGAACAGGTCCGACTTACTGCCGGCATCGCAGATCAGAGTCGCACTCCTTCGGTACAGGGACTGAATGGCCGTGAACCATTCACCCCATACTTCCGGAGTACCCCCATAGACCTTCCCCAAATCCACAAAACACATGGCAAACTCCCATGCCCCCTCCAGCACCCCAGCGAGGGTAAAGATCTGGTCCACAGTTCCACATCCGAAACCACATTGGTCTTTCTCAATCTGAGGTTCATCTATCGTCCAGACCATCTTTCCAGTACCCTGGTGTAGACTTTCCCAGGGAGACTGAGGAGTGTGTTTCTCCTGTAGGTGGAACAAAGCCTCTGGTCCTCCTTGTTAAAGATGGGGACCACCACCCTGGTTATCCACTCCAAAGGCACTGCCCCCCCACTGACCACACAATGTTGCAGAGGCGTGTCACCCAAGACAACCCTGCAACATCCAGAGCTTTGAGATCCCCACGGCAGATCTCATCAACCCCTGAGGCTCCGCCCCCACAGAGCAGTTTCACTACCTGTGCAACTTCTGCTCCAGAGATCGGTCCATCCATCCCCATCCATGATTTTGTTGACCTTTTGTCCCGCCTACATATCCTGTTTTTTGCAGGAAGTAGATCACAATGCAGAAGTTAGATCCTCTGGAGATGGAGCTTTAAACTTCATCTTCTGCCACTAAACCCACAGTCCCAACCGGACGAATGTAGGAATCGTGTCCCCTGCAGTTTGTTCAGGTCTGTGGGAGTCGTGGACGTCACAGTGGCTTCAACGTGAGATCTCGCCAACACAGATGATGGGTGTGTGCTTCGTAGAGGTCTTACTGAAGATGTGTGTTTGATTTACGTCGTATGTTGTGAGTGTGTCCACCGTCCTCCCATCGTGCGTCCTCCTTACGAAGCCCGGACGTCTTTCACCAACAGTTTTCTTCCCACAACCGCAAAATTAGAAAAAACCGTCCTCGCCAAAATGTGGGAATTCACAGAGTTTGTTGATCGTGATGAACATCCTCCATCCTCCTGACAGGCCGGCTACAGGGTCCAAATTACCCAAGATGCACTTGGTCTGTGAGTTTGATGGAGTTTGTTGCTCGTATACAGCCCATCGAAGGAGCATGGGGGTGGGACCAAGGATTAAAACAACCCAGGTGACATCACTGTGACATCATCAGGGGGTCACAGAGGATTTTAGATGACAACACTAGAACTACACTTCACAGC
>OOFC01015307.1:0-11426 GCA_900323345.1 Pseudochromis fuscus
GTAGGAAGTTTGCTGTTTTGTGCTGTTGGTGGCTCTTAAAGAGCTGGTGTGGTGTGCTGCTTTGTGCACTACGTGGTGGGCTGCCATGGGACATCTCCCTCTGCAGAGAAGTACACCATGAAGGTCTCCCTCACCCGGATGGCTTCTCTGGAGGAAATGTTGTCTCCAACCCTTCCCAGACCTGGCAGTGGCTCCACCTCACCAGCTTGCCTGACGGAGTTATGCTAGTCAGTGCTAACCGCTAGCTAACTTGGTGATAGATGGCTGACAATAACGGACAGATAATGTTTTCAAAACTTACCGGGCCTGTCATTGTCGTCCCGGAGCTGTCCGGTACCCCACAGACAGTAGGGGTCCCGGGACAGTCCTCCGTCGGACACCTGCCGTGATGTCATCGGGGATCTCCGCGCTAATTGCCGTTGACATCCCCGGAGAATCTCCATGCTGATTGGTGGTGACGTCACTGGAGACTCTCCATGCTGATTGGCTATCGCGGCGCAAAATGTCGCCGGAGTTCAATTTTTTGAACTTGCGCGTAGGCGCGTTTCGCGCGTTTTGGCGGCGCGAATTCGCGTCAAACGTGCAAATCGGTTGCTCAAATCGCGCGACACGCGCCGCCGATTCACACAAAACGCGTCGCCCGAGGCAAACGCACGTCAAGTCGCGTGTTTACATTGACTTTGCATGTAAAACAGTCGCGCGAATAAATTTTGTCGCGTCTGGTGTGAACGCCCCATCAGTCTGCTACTAAGACAGCCATGTCAAAAACAAACTGTTTGATAATACATAACAATGCATTCAATATTCAAAACTGGGACGTTGAGGAAAAATTAAGGATTTTACAAACTTTTTTTTTACTTTTCTTGCCAGAAATGCACGTGTCATATAAATATTAGGCTATATATTATTCTGTGTAGAATATTACTTATATAATTTTCCTGAAGTAATTGCAGATTGTTTATTGATTTATTGATTAATTTGTCAGTAGTTGAAGTTGGCTTAAAAATATTACATCAAAACACATACATTTTCTGCTCATTGACTCTTTGGATTTTTGTCAAATCATTACAGTTTGTATATGTTATATATTGGATCTGATGGGAACTGTAATTTTTATCTCTCTTTTTTTTTATAGCATCCGGACTGTCATCAGTGTGCAAAACCCTCCAGAGATGCCAATACTAACCTGAAATGGCCATTTTCTGGGATGAAAGATTGACATTATACCATTATAATAATATTATGCATATACCTCTGCAGTGTATGTGGGAGAAATGAATGTTATTTTCTTAAAATCTACTAACAAGTCAAATATTTTCTTTGCTTTGCTTGTAGCAAATTCCCACAGGTACCACTAGATGGCAGTCTTGTGTCATGTAAAAGCTTTGGTGTTTGTTTTCATGTGCTCATCAAATTCATCTAACCTTATAAAAACATTGATTTTCAATCTGCAAAGAATTGTGTTTTTATTCAGATTAAAATCTGAGGTTGCCATTCTTGTTAATCATGGTTTTGATCAAAACAGAGGAAAAAACCCTGAATGCTCACTTGCTCTTTTGTAAAGTGATACAGGATGTAATCCATAAATATACAGCATCTGCAGTAACATCAGGACAAATTCTCTCTACATCTGTCATACTTGGCAGCTACAGTGATAGTGATTCTGGTCCAGCTATCACTGTGCAGCGATAGTTGGAATTAAATACCCTTGTATAGAAGATGGGCTAAAAGACACAGGAACCAAATGGCTGAGTCTGTCATCAGCCTCGGTGAAGTATCTGCTTCATGTGGTCGGGCTTACCAAATTTCGTCCTTGGTAATATTATATATTGATTTAAAAAGAGGAGTCACCAAGAAGGGCTAGAATAACAGTTGTGGGCTGTCAGGACAGAAGACAAAAGGTTGTTTGGGGAATGTGTCTCGGTGAAAAACTGAAATAGCTGTCGGAGGAATTTGTTTTATTGAAGTCCCATTCAGATCAAATGAATAGCCTTGGCAGACACCCCACTTTTCCATCTTTATTTTAAATGGAAAATAAATCGCTGCGCTTACTCTTATGTTGGTCTCCTCTGCCTGTATGTGATCAATCACTGATCGTAGTTACACATCACCTCCACTACTGAAAAATGCTCCAAGTGAAGAAAGTTTTTGAGGAGTAGGAAGCAGAATAATACAGATAACAATGCAGCAGGAGGAAAAAGGAGGATCAAACGAAAGAAAAAGACAAGTTTTGACAGGTGGTTATGCGACTGGGCACCGTCATCTATAAATGTTGGACATGCTCACAGATTTATAAGGCTTTCTTGGGGACATGTGTCTGAATGTCTGCCTCATCTATGGGAAAACTATCCAAAGGGACGGCCATAAGTCTCCTAGCTGCTTTTTTTCCTCTTTGTGTTTGATCCCTGCAACCTCTTCAATTGTCACAGCACTGTGCAACTGATACAGGAAGGACATGCCATCTGAATTACAACACGCATTTTCCAAAGTCTTTACTGTCCATCCTGTGGTGTGTCGTATTCATCTGTGCAGATATCTGTTGGATAGGAAACTTTAACACAACGTGGCACACAGTCAAAAGAAGTGATACAGATAACAACCCTGACATTTCCAAACCTTATTTACATTTTGATTTCCTAATTTTTAATTTTTTTTGGGACTTCTTGCTATTATGACTTTACTGGGACAACTTTTTTTAGGCATGAGACTTCATAAAAATATTTCACAACAGAAATGCTAGATGAGGTAAATGCCATCACACAAATAAAGATATGCCTGGAAAAAAATGTCAAAAAGTGCTGCCTTGCCTCTCCAATATTTAGATTGGGATCAAGGGATTTCCTCTTATTTATTAAGCTATATTCCTGTGTGACAGACAGATGATGGCACATTAAATATGGAGGGAACGTACAAATAGCAGGTGGGAAACACCCCATTTTAACAAAGATAGTCTTTTATAGTCAAAGCAACACAAAATACATCACACAATTACACATTTATGTGAATTTGTCTTCTCCTGATTCCATAGCTTAGTTCTTATATTTGTAGATTTTATGGTAATTATTACATACATGAAATATGAGTAACTTTTAAATTCACTTTTTAGTGTTGCTATGTGATACTTGGGAGCACAGGTGTAAACAATAAAATCAATGAAGGCTGGATTCCATTTGGTTGCTTCTGTCTCAGCGTCCTGATGCTGTGGCTCACTGTCACACTTTCATGGCTAAATAGGACACTTGAAATTTGAGATTAGTTTCCATTGTGAGGCCATGAAACATAAAGATTATGTTCTGTACAGTAGCGCTGTCACACAATTGTTTGATACACCTGTTGGTCTAAAAGTGTGCTGTGTGAACATTATAGATATAAAATCAAATCAATCAGGCCAAAGGATATTACATTCACATCTGTGTGAAATGAGCCTGAGAGAAGGCACATTTGAAAGAGACACAGACAGAGGGACAGATCTACTGTACAGCCCCACGGCTATGGAAGAACGGCCCACTTAAGTCACTAAAGACTGCCAATGTGAGGCCCCTGTTTTATCAGCAAATCCTGGCCATTATACGCCTAATGCCAGGCATTGCCTGTGACATCCCTGGTCTTTTTCTGACACGGTTAGCTTTAGCTTCTGTGTCAGTGGAATATACTCAGCTTCACCAGAGGACAGCACAATGTGGTACTTAGTGTCTTGGAGGGACAACTGGTTTTCCGCTGCATTAGTGCACGGTGCAATGACAAATTTGACACAGTAGGGTATTTTTTTTTTGCAAGTGAAAGTCTATTTTATTGCAAAAATATGAGTATTTTTTGAAAATATTAACAAATCACACTGTGTTTCAGGTTTGATAGTAGTTTATTTGACATCATAAATGGGTTTATACAATATAAAACTCTATCTGTGACTACAATGTGTTCATTGTTTGATTTTTTTTGTAATAGGACACCTCGAACCCTGGTAATGACTGTATCATGCTCTTCTCATTGAGCCATGAGAGACCATATGTTTTGCATTTTGTTAACGTGTCAATCGTGACAGTGTTTTACAGTTAAGTTGCAACAGAAATAGACAACAAAGAACTGGATTAGACAGACCACACATGGCTATTACCAAAGAGACACACACACATGAAGAGATATATGCGTGACAGGTCTAAGCTTTTGTTGTGTTTTGTCTGACAGCAGCAGTAAAGTAGTAATTGAGAGATTAGCTCTAAGGTGCTATCATGGCACTCCTTTGTTTGGTCGCTCCCACATTGGTCACACAGCAGCATTACAACAGGTATGGGAAGGAGTCATGCACTGAGATGGTTTGAGTAGTTTACCTTTGCACATTGGGAACCAGAGTGTTTTCATGCCCTTGTCTTTACTCACTATTGTCACAAACATGACTCGATTGTCATACCCTAAAAAAAGGTACAACTCATTTAACCTTGTGGACTTGAAAGGACTGATCCATGAAAGACCTGAATGTAGCCTTATCCAGTCCTCTGACGGTTATGGCTTTTTTTTTTTTCAACATGCCAAAAAAAAAATTGAGTCAACAGACTCATTTGATGTGGTTATGGGACGCAGGTATGAGGGGAGATATTTCTCTCAGACTCTGTGTGTTTACCCCCTAATCCCTGAGAAGTTCACAAGCATGAGGAAAGCACTGGGAGATTTAAGCTACCTTTCAAACCTGTTCACTTCACCATTCCCCAGTTTCCCACAGCCACACGGGGAGCAGGGTAATTCCTGGAAATATTTTTTGAAGGTTTTGCTTTTTGTCATTGTAAGAATATAACTGATATGAAGAAGGTGGTTGGAACAATTTGCAATGGTCTATATGCCGTAGTGATGCTGTTCAAAGAGTGTGGGTGTTATGTGCTATAAAATTCTCTGTTTGCTGTGGGTTTTCAACAATATATTTATGTTATTATTATATTTATAACATGTTTACATGGTGTCTGTATCTTGGAGGATACAGTCATTTAACTCAGGTCAAGCCAACAGTTTGAAAATATTCTCATAATATGTATCAAATTTCAAGATGGCTGTGAACAAATACATTGACCAAGTCATACACGTTGTTATCTGTTCATGTTTATTACATTTTGGGAAGATTTTGTTTGAAAACATTTTTTTTTTTTTAAAGGATGGTTGTGTATATTCTTGCTGAAAAATAGTGACACCCATACCTCCCACAAATATACTTGTGAAGTTTTGATTAATATGGGCTAAACCTTTTTCCACTTTCTTAAAATTCAGTACACAAAGCCTAAAGGAAAGTTTCTTAAAAGTTGGTTCATGAAAAAAAGGAAAATTACTTCTCCAAAATGGGCAAACCTGTGTCCTGGGAGTGAAAAAAGTGGAAAATAAAGATGCATATAAACGACCAATTACACCAAATAATTAAATTCTCCAAGCAATGCGTTCCCATTTACGAGCTAAACAGAGGACCAGTACACATGGGTACAATTGGATTAAAAAACAACAACATATATTTGTACATTATTGTCATTTGTGAGATCATGTGAGTCAGAAGTTCTTAATTGTTAATATTCAATATAGACATATTGTCATCAAATGCTTCCTTGTCACCTTGAGGACAATAGAAAAGCTTTGTCTACAACAGTGTGTGTCCTTCATGTAGGAGATTAGTAGGTCAGAAATACAATTTAGTGAGAAAGCATTCAGAGCTCAAACCTCCACCAAGGCATAATCCAGCCATACTGATGATGTAGACTGAACACTAGTGACCTCTTGTGGTGAGATAGCAGCACTACCTTGGTAAAACATTTGCCCATTATAACAGATAGGGATTTTTCCAAGACCTTGTTCAGAAGGATCCCATCCTCTGACCTCGCCCAGCTGCTCTGGTCCTTTTAAATGGTTTAAATTACACCTAAATGGCTAAAATGCAGATATAATCTCAAGATGTTTCTTCGATCAACAATAAACTTCTCCCTGCACCAAAAATAGTTTTGCACTTGTTGTGTTTGGCCCAGAGAAGAAGCTCCTGGCTCTGACGACTCCCGAGTTGTTATAGTGTGTCTGGTTTTTTACATTTCTGTCTTGCTTGATGTATCTTGCGTCATTTGAACGTTGCTTCAAATGACTTTCAAGGTTGCGGCGAGACAAGGAAAATCAAAATGAATGCGTGGTGAGTCATATTTACCTTGTTATACCGCCACACTAAATCACATCATTCTGTTTTTCTCCTTCTCCTCACAACAACTCACTGTTGTCCAAAGATGATTCTCCCAAATCACTGTTCCCTGGCTCGCAGCCAGGCCACAGAGACGCTGGGCCAATCCCAAAAAATACACTCCTAACTGAGCACAGTTGAAACACTTTTCTTTGGCTGGTAATTGTGGTGAACTAAAAAAAAGAAAAAGAAAAAACTGAAGTGATCCATTATAGGTGTCTGGGTCCATTACTCATTCTAAAGCATCCCACAGTTTCAGTTGCACATTGACAGAAAGAAAGTGAGTGATGCTGAATTTGTATTTAATCATTGTTTCAACACAGATAAACACATATGCAACAGTTTATATATGTGCCCAACATTTATTCTCTGACAATTGGGAATTATTTGCTTTAAGATTTATAAGATTTTATTGATCCCCAGGTGGGAAATTTAGATTTACTAGTAAGAAACAATCGAGCAGAGTAGAAAACAGATAAAAAAAAAAAACTATTGCAATAATAAATTCAACAACAACAAAAAATGACATCTAAAGACGATACACTTTTTTATACATTACATTACTGAGGCCTTATAAATGAAATAAAATGTCAGTATGAATATACATGTGTAGAATAATACAGACAAACCCCTCTGAAGTATTGATGTGCCTTTATAGGAGTATTATAAGAGGATGTATTATGTGGTATACTATACATCATTTGTTTAAAACAGACCACTACACACAGCAGTACACTAAATATTGTGATGCATATTGTAATATTAGTTCAATGTGCAGTCTTTTGTTTGTTCCTCTTCCATTGTACAGGTCTGTGAGGGTCCTGTAGTCTGTGCATTATGGACTAGTGATTGGTATTAATGCAGTTTGAAGTATAAATGTGGGGTTTTTGGATACAATGCAGGAGTTGTTGCAGGATGTTTTTTCTCTTTCTCATGAACAGCCTCTCAAAAAAGGCCTTAAAGCTGTCAATGTTTTACAAAACATTAATGCAACTACTAATTAAATGATTAGAGTTTACTTTATAATGATGATTGTACGATCAAGGTGCAGTTATCCTGCTATTCCTCCTCCTGGGATCCAGTTGTTTATTGTGTAAAAATGTGACCCATATCCTGCTGATCCTGGCTCATGCTAGCAGAAAGCCTGAATGCCTTTGGAAAGTTAGTTTTCTAAGAAGGTTCACATTGTAAGGTCAACTTCTCTGCCAGCAAAACACACAGATTTAAACTTCAGCGTCGGATTAAACTTCAAATATGTAATCCTAACCGGGGAGGTTTGGATGTGGACGTGTATTGTCACAGCCTCACGCTGAGAGAGCCAACAGTTCGCTGCCACCAACCTCAGACTCCCTCACTTCACCAAAAAGTCTCCCTGTCGCTCCCCTCGTCTTAGCTGGAGTCTCGTGTTTGCCTATACTTCCCAAATCCCCAAGAACAAACAGGAGCATGAGCAGATTAGCTTAATATCATCCTTGGCACTAAATACACAAAAATCAAATGTCATCCGTGTCCCAGGGTATCGTCAAAATAAGAAAGTCAAACCAGGGCTGCCCTGCTTGGTATATAGTGCAAAGGGCAACATGTCAATCCAAAAATAATGACATATCTATCTATCTATCTATCTATCTATCTATCTATCTATCTATCTATCTATCTATCTATCTATCTATCTATCTATCTATCTGTCTGTCTATGTCAGGCCATAATAATATTAAAACTAAAAAAAAACAATCAAATTGGATCTCAATCAATAATCTGGCTACTTCTTTTTTTGGATGGCATGGGACAATAGGTAAATGACTGGGAATGAGAGCTAAAGCTAATAAGCAGGGCATCACTAATCTCTTAAACAAACCTCCTTTCTCCCTATGTGGCCTCCTTTCTTGCATTATAAATAATGTATATTTTGCCAGCAACACACACACACACACACACACACACCAACAACCCCCACAAAGTCTCTTTTGACTTCTGAGTTGCCGGTAGAGTTCAATCTGGTCTTCAAACACATCTTATTTTCTGCCCTCCCCCAACCTTATTGGTTTACTTTAATTAGTGATATTGAAAGCAGGGGCAAACGAGGAGGGGTGGTGGTGGTGGTGTTGGTGGTGGCGGCGGTGTTGGTGAAGGAGGTGGCGTAAATACTGAAAACAAACAAGAGAGCTGAATGGGAGGATGGCGGCGGGTGCAGTCCCGATGCCGCTGCGCAGACGGAAGAGGACACATGGTGTAAGCAAACACTCATAATTGCATTAGATTCCCCTGGCACATGGGTAATCTAGCCCTCCCCTGTCCCAGAACACAACAGGACACATCTCCCGCTTCTCTCACTCTCTTTGTCACACTCTCCTTTACAAATTATTAATGCAAAACCTACAGCACAGTCATTGATCATTCAGCAGGCATGATAGAGGACTAATTATCATTTAGGACACTGAGGTATGGAGTGTCAGCGAGTGTGTGCTCACAGATTCACTGACTTGTGTTGGAGAAATGCAGCATGTGTGTGTATTTCTATGCACGCAGTATCGTGTGTGTGTGTGTGTGTGTGTGTGTGTGTGTGTGTGTGTCAGTGTGTGTGCAAGCACGTGTGCATCCCATTAAACAGTTGTCCTGTTTGATATTTCATTCCTCAGCTCACATGTCTTGAGAGTATGAGCAAACACATTTGCTTGAATGGGATCTTCCCTGAGCAAACGGGGAAAATGTGGCCTTGATATGAATATCAGTGACAGTCAGAGATAATTGGGATGGGATGTTCTGATCCTCATTGTAATGTCCAACACACAGAGACCTTATATAGTTACATACAAAGCTTGATATTATATATTTTTAATGATTAATGCTGATTTTTTTTCTCCCCACTCATTCTGTTGACTGCCCTTTATTTATAGCACAAATGCATCTGCTGTAGTTGTAAAAACAACAAGCTCCACTAGGTGGTGATGTGATTATCCACAATAACCCAGATCCACACATCCACATTATAAATACTCCAAGCTAATACTATCAAATCTTTATAAAACATTTGTTTGCTACTGCAAATACGCAGAACTTTTTAAAGAGTTAGTACAACAAAAAAGACCAGATTGCCATGTTTACTTGAATCTAGCTTGTTAATCAAAATTATTCTTTGTCTATTATTCAAGTGCTTATGCGTTCTCTATTTCGACAGAACTCTAGCTTTACATTGATATTTTAGAGATATTCCTCTTGTATTTTTCAGCATTAAATTGCTGCTCTTAACCAGGCTAGTTAAAGTAACAGCAAAACAAGGTACAAATCCTAAATTACAAACACTACAAAGCGTCACAGGCGCGGCGTCTTAGCAATCGATGGCGAGTAGTTCTCGTCCCCGTGGAATGAACTACATCGTGTTTAATAGACAAAGCACAGCTGATTCACCATTAGCGGATGGACGTGGTGGTGGAGAGGCCGAGTCAGGTCACCGCTCACATTAATGAAACGGACGGTGGAGAAAAAGTCTCAGATCTCTGCTGGTATTTAGCGGATATGCGAGGCTTTAAGGTAAAGCCACAGTGCCACAGGGTTTAAGTTTGTGTGGCCCCAGGGCCAGTGTAACAGAAAATAAACAATGCTTCCCAGTTATTAGGACTTTATTAAGGCACACTAAGTCCCCAGCCTAGATAGGGTTTATGCTTGACAAGATGGTCCAGTAACATCTCCATCTGAGGACTCTGATCATCCACACTCACATGAAATCAGCAGAAGACGGTTTCTCGTGTTGCGTGTTAATTCATTTGAAACAAGCAGAAAAAACAATACTAGATTACTTCATCATTTAAATCTGACTGATCATGTTTGTGTTATTAACTCTGCAGTGCACACAATTAGCTTCTATTGACCGCCCCTATAATCACTACCACTCGGATTAAGAACTACTACCCACACAATACGCTTCATTTTTAATGACTGACAAACAAACAACCAAGAGAAGACAGGGAGAGAGCACCGGGAACACCCAGCGAGTCGCTTTTAAAGTAATATCCCCTAAGCCCTGGACACCCCGACAAAGTCTGTCTTGTCTAACCTGGCTCCTCACCTGTTTGGAAACAGCCAAATGGCCCGGGGTAATCCCTCATCCCCAGGGTACTGGAAGCAGATTTACCCACCTCAGAGCTCTGTCCTGCCCTGACAAGTTAGTGTACTGCAGGGGCCCTCTGGAACACCCACAGCCACCACCTTGTTTTTCATTTTAGATGAATGAAAATGATTTTATTTTTTGAAACTTCTCAAAAGGAGATTCAGCTTAAATGTCAGCAAATTGCAGGCAACAAAAAAATGCAAAGCTTGCAAAGTCGAAAAGGACAGAACGAAAAAAAGGAGATGCAAAATCCACCTAAATGTCACATTTAATAAAGATTACCTGTGTAACAGTAAAAACAGAGATGTAAATAGAAAACATGATAAAACTGTGAATGCCACCAACATGCAAATATCGCACTGCTTTATACATGGAAAGGTCAGTGTGGAAGAAAAATACGAGTATGTAGAGAGGTGGGGAGCCCATTGATTTTAAGACCTGTGTGTGTGTGTGAGTGTGTGTGTTAGTGTCCCACCCTGTTAGCACACAGACAAGGCCTCATGTCTTGGCTCATTAAGAAAGCAGATTTACCGGCTGCAGCACCCAGTGGCAGAGGGATCAGCACCCTGTTTGCTAATTGGGCTGTTTCAAGGAGAGTTTGAACCGGAAAATGTTGCCTAATGATCGATTACAGCGCTGCTCTTTGAAATGAGGACAATGTTTGGAGACATAAAGGGAGAGATTTGATTTGATGCGATCTCTTTTTTGTTGTTGCGGCTTTGTGGGCATGTTCAAACCTAAGTGTTGCAGTCTATGAAGCAAATAACAGGCAAGAAGCAACTAGTTCTGCCTGTGAAAATTTACAATTTATCTTGTTTTGAGCTGTGTGTCCGTTTTCATGTAACTGCAGTGGAGGTGTTGTGCCACTAGGGGGAGCAGTGCTGCACAGAATCTTGTAATGGCTTTAGTTCAAAGACAAACAGTCTGACAAAGCTGAAAAGTAAATCCGCAGGCTGAGACAGATCACAGAAAGGAGCGTTTTTATTTTCAAGTGTCAACTTAATACGTAGGGATTTACCTGCACATTGTACTTTTAAGATATGTTTCAGATTTATTTTAATCTAATATTACCAACAGTTAGAGCTTGCTACAAGTAAAACATATCAGCTATCGTCTGCTTTTGTGGTG
>OOFC01015307.1:17451-58920 GCA_900323345.1 Pseudochromis fuscus
AAAGTCTATCTACAATTAAATATTTCCTTTAAAAACAGCATCTTTTCATGCAAAATGACTCTTAATGTATAAAAAGATGAATTACTTAGATAGAAATACCTTGGATTGCTGCCCGTTTAAATATAATGGTATGTGCAACCTCTTCCTCTGCATCGATTCAACAGGAAATGCAGTAAATCACTGAAGTCACGTTTGCTCCAAATACTGTTACAATATATAGAAATAAAATACAAATACATCAGGGGATAATCCTGTTGAAATATTTGATCACCGAGGGAAATTATTTCATAGCCAGTTGTTCAGCAGTATAAATATATTGTGGAGTGTTATGATTTGGAGAGTTACTACACACATAAAAACAATGAATGTACAATCCTGCACAGTTTTGAATAATAAAAGAAAAATAGAAAAAACAAAAGTTGCATTGATTACGGCTCTTTCATTTCAGTCGTGCATTGTAGTCTGGATTAAGCCACAATAAAGTTTGCAGGATACTATGTTATACTTGTTTTTTTTTCTTAGTGTGAACATATATTGCCTTTATAAAAAAAAAGTAATTGTTTATTTGGGCCATCTCCATATTGCCACATGAAGAGCAGTGGTCATTTACACAGCAGCTCCATTAACGCCGTGTGGATCTCCAGGCCTCGGACCCTCCAGTTTCAAAGAGACAGTTTGAAATCGAATCTCAACTTAATCCTGAAAATACAATGTACCTTAATTGAAAGCTGCTATTTCTAGCTCGTCTGTCAGATTAAAAAAACTGTTTTCCTGGATCTAAACTTTATCTTTAACATGTTACGGAGAAATGTGCTTGGCATACAATCCTCGCAGTCAAAAGAAGTGGTAAAGTTTTTTTTTTTTTTAGTGTGGCTGGATGAATTTGCAGAGGGATTCAATCAAAGTCTGTTGTCTACAAACTCAGAGAACGACTGAGATCTCCCACCTGTGTGTGTGTGTGCGTGTGTGTGTTTGTGTGTATCCGTGCATATTTGTACGTCTATCTGTGGAAGCTTACATGTGTCCGTTCATAATCACATGTGCACTTTAAATAATGAATGGCCTGACAATGAGAAATGTCTCTATTTTATACCACAGGGACCATTTGATTTACAATCTTTGGAATGCACAGAAAATATTCAGACCCCATGACCTTTTTTTCTGCCTTCACAATAAAAAAAAATCTAAAGGGAGGTGAAATAGATTCAAGCCTTTCTCTACAACACTATCACAACAGTAGGCTAAGTGTCAATCCAGTGTAAATATCTTGGGCAGGTGTACCAAGAGCCAAAAATCCATTGTCAGCCCAGCGTATATAGGCTGTGTGACTCTATGCTTGTGCTCCCAACTGTAGAGCCTGCAGGAGAAAATCAAGCTGGATCAGTCTAATCACCAAGTGCAATAAATGTCCCAACAAACACACACATTACTCAAGATTGCACACAACAGATTATGTGTTTGTTTCTTTTTTGTTTACTTACAGTATACATAGCACATCATGTATACAAAACCCATTACTCTAAAAACAACCGAGTTACTATACATCATTGAATTCTGTTAAAAAAATGCTACCCATTTTATATTTAATTATAATTTTGCATTTTACAGCAAATACTATTCTTATGCAGATTATATCAATGTATAATAGAGAATAATTCCCATTTTATTAAAGCTATATTGTGAGGACAATCAACATCTCCCTTGCAGTTTTTAAAAGTTTTAACAGACAGAAAAACACAAATATTAATAATTTTTACACCACACTTTCTGAGATCACTGAGAGCAGGGCTGAGGTGAAAATGCTGCGTCCACCCTCGCCAAAGATCTTGTAGTGGGCAGAGTGCTTGATTGATACACACTCTCAAAATAGCATCAGGGATAATCTACTAAGACTCCACCGTTTGAATGTTTTCACAGTCGATGCTGCAGCTGAAAATCAAGGAGGAGTCGAGTGTGCAACAGTGATAAATAGTAAAGTTTGTGCTTGAGATGCATTCGCCAGTTTAAATGAATAAATTACATTGCCAGTGCCAGACATACAACTATGGAAATGTTTGGCTCCTGCTTTGTGAAACAAAATGGCTTCTCCTTTTCCTCACAGTAAATACAGAAAAGAAACCTCAAAACAAAACAGTCGAGAGGATAACCATTGATCCCCATCTAAGCCACGCTCAATCACACTTAAACGGGGCGGCTCTTCCTACCAGAGGAACCAGAACAAACCTTTAAGTCGACAGCTAATGCCCGGTTTAGTCCTCTCTCTCTCCCTCTCCCTCTCCCTCTCGCTCTGTTTCTTTTCCTCCTCAAAACTGCCACGCTACAACTTAATACCACGAAGCTCACGCTGGGCGGCTGGGAGGTGCTATCGAGGCCTGACTCTACACACTTTGCATTGCTTTCCATTTTGTTGTCGCCATTCTTCACCTCACCCCCTCCCATTCCTCCTTTGTGGGTCACCAAACCCTGGGACAAAGTGTGCCTGCCCCACCTCCTGATCCTCGGTCGCCAAAACCGAGACCACCTCGCCACACATAACGCTGGAAGATGACATTTCCTCACCCCCAAAGACCCCTCCCCTCTTTCCTCTCCCCTAATCCAATCAGCAAGGCCTGAGTTTTTCTAATATACTGGCGGTCTCATACTCTGACTTTATCCCTGCAGCTGTGCCGGACCGCTCATTGGCAAGATTAGGGCCTCCGCAGCTCCTCTGATCATGTATTTCAATATGAATGGGACCAATAAGGGGGTGGATTATGGCTTAGTTACTTTAGAAATCCAAGGCCCCCCTTTGATGCCCCTGGGTTTGAACGGCAATGGCAGAACCCCGCCTGGTCTGCATGGCGTGGCTGCAACGCCACCTGGCAGTCAAATGTTTGCTCATATGCGCTCATTAAACAACACCACACTGGCACTGTGGGTACTGACTGCAGGCCCGATGGCGAGCCTTGGCCGCAACCAGATGGCACCGTCACCAGTATGCCAGGTGGGCTTCGTCGTTGCCACTCGTGAGATGCCTCATGGACGAAGGATGGCGGCGGGGGCGGCGGGGGGAGTGCTGGGAGGTGCGGGAGGAAGACGAGCGGGTTGCCAAGTACGAACAGAGTAAACAAAGGCACATTCCAGTTACCTTCGCCGTCACACACACACTCACTTCTTCCTCGACGTTGATCACTTTGTTCGTTTTCTCCACGCACTGTACACTTCAAACATATATATCCACATTTATCAACTCTATACCTTACCGACTGAATTTGACTCCAAGCACACATTCACACACGGAGATGTCCTGACAGCATCGGTCCAGAGCCCCTAAGGGGACTTTTCATTAGTTGTCGGGGCCTGTGTCTTCTTCTCAGCTCACCCTCCTGCCCTTGTGTATTGGGACCCTTTGTGTGTGAAGTGCTAGAGGTGATTAATATTTGTTTTCCCTCCTCTGTGGGAGAGGAAGACCCAGCTGATCCACTGTGACCCCTCCTTAATCCCCAGCAGGTCCACCCAGTCTCTCCGTTTCCTTCGTCTTTTTTTGGGGGGTTTTTTACCTCGGAGGGCGCCTACCCCATACTGACACTAGAGTTAGATCGAGAGACCACTCAAGACCTACACTATTTAATGCTCACGTAGAGTTCAGAGCTAAGCCACCATGACAAGTTTCTTTATGAGGGGCAGGGAGTTTTTATTTGCTGTGTGCTTGTTCTTCTGACACTTGTAAATATTCTTGTCAAGACCATTGACATCTAAGATTTACATTCACTGCAAACCAATGGGACTGGGTTTGCATCATCGTATACATTTCCTGCTCTTAGAGGAGGGGACATTTCTGAAATAAAATGAAGTTTGAGAATAGTTTTGCCTGTTGACAGGCAAAAGAGAGCTACCGAATTGGCCTCAGTATTGGTAACACACTGCTCCCCGGGTAGTCTAGACAATTTAAACAGGTGAAGGAAGTATCTTCCTTACAGAAAACAGGAGGATATCCTGAATGAATTGGGCTGAGATGGCCAGGTTGAGGGGTTTTGAGGCTTTGTTGAGGCCAGCGGAGGGGGTGTCTTGAAGGATTGAGTGGCTTGCGGGGTCTATTGAGGACTTGATCCTGTTGACAGATATACTGCTCCCTTTGTGACCACATGGCTGTGATGGAAATGGCAGGTGCAGTATGGGTAGCCGATGGAAAAAAAAAAAAAAAAAATCCTTTCTAGCGTTGTGTTTCAGTGGTTGTAAAAACACAGCTGTTTTCAGCTTTCTGAACCGGCTGCGTGCTCGGTCTCCAATTCTCTCCAGCTCCTTGTTGCCTTGTTGGCGTAGTCACTAAACTCGCAAACACAGTCTTATGGTCTTAGCTCTTTATAAGAGCTTTAGTTGGAAAAATGTACAGATCAGTATTAACGATCAACACTGTTGGATGAAAGCTCTTAGCGACTGGCTCAAAAACCTGCCTCAGAGTAACTGATAGTAATGGGAAACTGCTCGGGTATTTAACACATGCACATATTAACACAGGATGAGGGAGAACAGCTCAGTCATAGCTGAGCTAAAAGAGATCAGGTATTTTATTAAAGATGATCACATGAAAATTATACTACAGGCACAAATGACAAACAGCTTAGACAGAATATACAAAAAACAAAACAATGTAACTAGTTTAGTTCCAGCTTTGATGTATAAGACTGACACACAATACTTGATTTCATTATGTAAGCTAGCAGTAACAAAAACCCTGAAGCTTATAGACTGATTTTTCAGGTTTCAAATATTAAATATAAGATATCTGTATGCGAAATATCAAAATTATGCAGTAAAAATGATGCATTAGCTATTATAATTATAATTCATTTTGATAAAAAGAAAAAAACAACAATCTTAAAACTGTTCAACAACAATTTTTATTTGATTTCATCTTATTTGGAAATTGTAATTATAGATTCAAATGTTGAATAGTGAACAACTGATAAATACAGATTCATACCATATATATTGCTATTGATATAATATAGGCTATATATACAGATTAGATCTATATTTATATTTTCAAAGTGAAAACCAAGTTTCAAAGCCAGAGGTTGATTTAAAGAGTGCATATGTGTGTGTGTGTGTGTGTGTGTGTGTGTGTAATTTCTCAACTCTGTGTCACACTCCTTTAAAGCTACACTAACACCCAATACCAAATTACTGTTTAAAAAGGCCTGTATACATACATGTACACATCATAAACATTCTTTTTATATCCCGACAAACATTTGTAGATTCCTTGTTGTTCATTTGTCAGCGCTGTGCCTGACACAGTCCAGTCAGCTCTGTGTGGGAGTGTAATCAGTGGGAGAAGCAGAGCTTTTAGCTCTTTATGAAGTTGTCTAATGAGTGGCGCCGAGTGTCACAACTCCTCCACAAATTACGTTTCCCTGCTGCCTGTCCTCACTCCCCACCTTTTTTCTTTGCCCCTATTTTTTATTTTCTTGTCAACACCTTAGGGTGCTACCATCCGTTTGGACAAGTCATCAAACATGTCACTACATTTCAATCAGATGTCATCCACTCAGTAAATTACAACATGATGCATAACTGTAACAGTGGGATTTATTTAGGGGTAACCAGCCCACAGAAAATATAAAATAGTATTATGGATCAAGATCTTAACATGTGTGAAATACCTTTATTAATATGTTCACATTGTGTGCAATACTTTTATTAAAATGTTTTATATTTTCTATTTTTAACTTTTTTCTGTGTGCTTTTTACTTCATTCAGTGCTGAGTGTTTGCTGCTGGTACCACAGTTTCTATCTATCTATCTATCTATCTATCTATCTATCTATCTATCTATCTATCTATCTATGAATGTTAGTTTGTGAGTTTTTGCAAACTCGTTCCTCTTATGTTTCTTTTTTAAGACAGAGAACAATAAGGACATGGATAGAAGATGAAGAGACATGATTTCCAAATGTTTTCTAGACTTTTTTAAAATGAAAAAACAAGCTCTAAAAATAAAGCTGAGAAACCTATAAAAACATCTATTTATTTTGGGTCTGAACTGAAGTGACCTGCTAAACATGAGAAGTGAATTCCAGTATCAAAAGATATGATTCTTGGTCTTTTCGATGGACTATGTGAACAGCATTGTTCCAAATATTTGATCTGAGCTGACCAAACAGACTCTTCTCTTTGAAGATTTATCACAAATACCACAGTAGAATAAGCTGGAAATCCTTAATGTCCAACATAACACCACCACTCTGAAAGGGGCTTCAGGGAAAAAAAAAACAAAAAACTGTTGATACTCTGGCGATGAAAAATAAAAGCACATCCTTCTGCGTTTAATCGGCATTGTGACAAATATATTGACAACATATCGACAAAAGTGATGTTAGAGCCTTGATCTATGCCACCGCCACAGTGCGTGCTGTCAGTTTTCACTTTCTGAACAAGAAGCAGTCGTACCTGCTCATCGCTCTGGGCTTTAACTGATGAATGACACTGTAGTGTGCTGCGCCTCACTACGGGACCATTTGTGGGGAGATAAGAGAGACTTCCTGGATTAAGGAGGTAGTTGAGGTACATCTCCAGAGAGCCTGTTTGTTTGGGTAAGACAGCTCCTTCATTACTGCAAAACTGTGGGAGGCTGGGAAGCCAACCTGTCTCCGAGATAGCACGGGACCGCTGCCAAAATGTACTTAACCAGACTGAAAATGCAACCCACTTACCCTCGATGCCTCCAATATATTATCGTGAACTGTGCATCCAACAAAGTGCACAGTTCGAGACGCTGATATTCAGTAGATGCAGACGTACTGACTTCAAAATACATCACAGGGTGTGAAACTACACGCTCTTGATGTTCAGAGTTTTTTTTTTTTTTTTTTGCTCTCTGGGTGGCCCAGCATGACCTGGCAAGTGAGTGAGTCTCGGCATTAAAATGAATGAGTTTCTGATGTCACTTTGAAAAACACAAGCTGACCATCGTGTCCTTATCCCAGTCTACTGGAGCACACCAGGAGGAGTCAGGCAGGCTTACACACTGCAGACACTGAAGCTAAAACACCTACTTGTAGCAAATTTGAGTAATTTTGCCAAGATGGGTCTTATTTTCAGTCACTTACGTTTTCTTCAAATCGCAACACTGCTGCTACACACACTACTACTCGGTCACTTAAACTTTACTGGATCTGGAAGTGCTGATTATTTTCAGGTTTGATTTTAAATTGCTTTGTAGAGTCACTTGGCTGAAAAGCTATGTTAGACGTCACAGCTCCGTCTCTTTACATGTCTGCACCTCTGTCAACAAAAACAAACATAAAACAAAAACATAGGGGGAATAAATATAATATGTATGTATAGTTTGGTAACTACATTTAGCAGTTTTCAGTTGGTCAATTAATTTATCAATTCACAAATATTGGAAAAACGTCTTTGGCTGTGAACTATTCAGGTCCTGCACTGAAGCAGTGGTTGGGAGCTTGTTTCATTATTTCCTTTGAGGAGATTTTCTCAGTCACTTTTGGACCCTGAAACTTTTACCCAGAAACAACTGTTACAACAAAGAAAGACACAACAGCTTTGTGTGACACATGAGCCTCAGCTCCTAACTATGACACATAGTAATAATTTGTAACAGCAAATATGTTGTGGTTGAAATGTATTGTCAATAAAATTACATATTTTCCTGAACAGAAACTAGAAATATAAATAATAAAAAATATCCAAACTCGGTTAAACATGGAGAAATATAAGGGTCTTGGTCCAATATTTAAGATAAGAAAATAATTAACTTTATTAATCCCAAAGGAATCTCTTTGAGAGATTGATGATGTTTTATGTTTTATCTTTTATTTTTATTTAATATTTAATCTTTTTCAAAATTCAGCCATGTGCAGGACTGAGGGAATGAAGCCCAGTCTTTGTGCTTTGCTCTTTTTTTCACCAAATATTTCAAGACAAATAAACAAAATATAGAGTACACGTTCTCCCAGCAGAGAAACTCATGATAACTCATTTCGGGTCATATTGTTCAGCTATGTTGAAAACATCAAGAGAATATCTATTGTATCTGAGCCTAATAGAAAAAGCTGCATATACAGCCTCAGTGAACAGTTCAGTGCTGGTGAGCTGTAGTGCTGTGTGAGGCCTCTTGTTGCCCCAGTGGCGGTGAAGGGGGAATTAGATGTAGTGTTGTCTGAGTCCCTGTTAATCCTCAGCTGATTAGTGGAATTCTCATCAAGGCTCCTTGAGAGAGAGAGAGACTGAGAGAGGAAGTGAGACAAGAGGAGAAAAAAGGAGAGTGGGAGAAACAGGGAGGCTGCAGAGTTGGGGAGAACCCCCTTTGCCTTCCTAGTTCCCCTTTAGCCAGTCACCCCCCGCCATAGTCCACAGGCCCGCATCTCCTGTGGCCAATAAGATCTCAGGCCCTCGGGTCACCTGGCTCACCAAACTAATCCTGAATCTGCCTTGTAGATTAGCACTTTCCCACTCACAGCCACTCTAGCCCAAGCCCCAGCAAATCCCGAGGTAAATGTCGGAGCTTCCGGTAAGTGGGTGAGCACGGCGTCGTGCAGTGGATTAAGGAGAATAGGATAATATTTACAAGCCCATCGCCAGTAGTGATAAGGCTGAGGATAAACAGTAATGGTTCGTCTTCAGCCTCTTTTTTCCCTCTCTCACTCTCTCTCTCTCTCGTCGAGGCAAATGGTTAAATCTCTGAATCCCTGTGTATAGTCTGTGACATTGATGTGCTAAATTAGTCAGCTGTGAATTGGTTCGTGTCAGTCAACGAGCCTTATTCCTGCTTAAATGATTACATTCGTAAACATTTTTTTAGGAATATTCTCACAAAGTAGGTAATGGTTAAACAAGCTGAGAATGGGTCTGTGTTTATCAAGAGTTTGTCTTATAAGATACTTTTTGTAACATTTTTGAAGCATCATCGTGTGTGTGTGTGTGTGTGTGTGTGTGTGTGTGTGTGTGCAGATTTAAGTTCGGCAGTTCGGCATGTGTTCATGAAAATTTGACTAGCATGTAATTTAGATGCTAATAAGACTATGATGGTATATATTGAGTAATTAAAAAAGCAATGTTGTTACTTACTTAAAAAGTAAGTACTAAATAAAAAGTAAGATTACAAAATGTCATGTTTTTCTTGATGTATGTCAGCATCTTCTTTAGCGATTAGCCAAACAGTTTTTTTGTTTTTTTTGTTTGTTTTTTTGCTGTATTGTAGAGCCTGTTTGTCCAAGGTCAGACTAAATGTATTAATATCCATATTTCAAAGTTGTATTCTGTATGGATCTGTAGGACATTATTTATATCTATCTACATCATAGCTCCAAATCAGAAATAACGGATGTCCAAATTTCTAATGTATCTAATTAAACTGACACAGCTGCACCTCCAATTAATTCAGTACTTATAGAAAATGTTTGTTGAATTATTTTTGTGGACTTTATATAAAACGTCCATCAGTGTTCAAGCTGGCAAGTTGTCCTCCTAAACCTTCAAAGCACGACTGAGGGAAAAGCGCCGACCTGTTCAACAATATGTTCATAGAAGTTGTACGATTTGACAAAAGCATGGTTAATGTGAGTGAATTGTAGTAGTACTGATACTACATTTGCCAAAAAGGCTCTCTCTTGCTGATTACAATCCAACACAAGATGGCTGATACTTCACTGTACGTCTCTGATCATCAAAGCCTATGATGGACTGGTTTTCTCTCTACTGTAGATGGCACTGTTAACCTTGCCTTGCACTTGCTTGGGACTTCAGTGATGAGGAAGTCGAGTGGCGTCAGACACAGTCAGTGTCTGCTCCTCATTACTGTTCTGAGCCCGGGGGAGAAATTAATTAAAGCGGGGAATAATAATAATAATAATAACCAAGATTATCTTTGTCATCACAGTTATGCTAACAACAGTAATAGAGTTTTGAGGGCAGCCAGCGGCCGGAATAAACACCCTCCAGCTTTTATCTTTAAACTGTAGGTACAGGGCTGTTTCTTTTTGCTTTTTTTCCCCTCTTGTGTTTTTTAGAGTGTGAGTGGTGGGGGGAGTTTAGGACGGGGAGGTTCAGGGTTAGCACCAGAGTGAAAGGCAAGTGTGTTATTGTAACAGAGCTTATGAGGGAGTCAAGAGGAGGGCAGTGTGCCGATCGCACGCTAGACTGCATGATTCACAGAAGAGGCCTGAACACGAACCCTCTGGACAGCCCACCCCACCCGCCTCCCACTTCCCCTCCCCTGCTTCTGAAATCTCCACCGTCAGCTTGCATTATGGGACTAACACCGGAGCGACGGTGAATCACCTCACGTCACCTCTCGTGTGGGTGATTTCCATCCATCTGGGGTTAATTGGCACCATAACCTGCGGACAATGTCAAAATAGACAAAAAATTATCTCAGTTTATACTGTTGTTTTCTCCTTTTGAGGATAGACATAATATCTGTGTGGCCCCTGACCCTCAACTGTGAAAAATAAAGTTGGCATTTCTAAACATCTGTTCCCTAAAAACAAAAAAGGTTTAATACCAATTTCAGAATATGAAATTTGAGTTTAATTATACATTAAAACTCTTTCACTGGATTAAAAAGTGCATATTTTTTATTTTATATCAAGGATTTAACCTCTCAAATCTGACTCCACATAGCAGCAATGACACGGCTCTCGCTTCTGAACATAGCTGGAGTCTGCAAATGTCAATGTATGCGTGCGATATTATCTAATTACATTACAAATGGCCTGCAGCAGCAGCCTCACCCTGTTATATTATCTGAACTGATGAACCCATGTTGAAACAAAAGGACCCGGCCCTGTCTCGTGACCGGCGCTCGAACCTCTTTTCATGTTGACTGTTAAAAAAAAAAAAGGGAGGCTGAGTGACCTCATGTGCTGCTGGGATATTACTTTACGTCTTCATCAGGCTGCTTCCTCAGCGTCGGCTCGTGAATGATTTGAGACTGTCCAGCACGTCACTGCATCGCTTCCTGTACACTCTGAGTCAATAGGTGGTCACCGAGCCCTAATGGAAGACAGGTGTCGAGAGGGACAGACAAACCGGAGACAACTGAAGAGACAGTCAAAATTCATGAAAGATTTTTTTTTTTTTAGTTTCCTGTAACATCCAAAATCAGAATAATCTGCTCAGGGTCTGAAGATTGAAATGATATTGGTTTCTGCGGCTCATCAATAGTTAATTTAATCAAATGGTAATGCAAGCCAGCAAATTTGCCCAAGATATGAATTCCTGATAATTGTGAAAGATAAATGTTCTTTGTCCTCTTCACTTCTTCACAATCCAATTAGGGTTCAACGCCTAGAAAATCAGATGACTGTATGCTCTGGAACAAGATAAAGTTAGCTTAGCTGCTCATTAGCTATTTCCTTGAGCCCTCTTGTAATATTGTCTTACCAAAGTTAGCTTTGGTCTGAATTACTAATCAAGTGCACACATCCGGTGTTTGATGAAATTTTTACCTATTCCCAAAGCATTTCCTCTCCCTGCAAAAATTCATTAGTTTCAGCTAGAAAAGGAAAACGGGGGAGTAGCAAACGTATTGAGTTGAGGTACTTTGTCTCATTTTTTTCTCTCATGCTCATTCCTTCAATCTGATAACATCCTCTGTCCTCTTTTTTTTTTGACTAAAGTTTTCCGTCCTCTTTGTCATCCTCTCATTCCAGCACATGTTTCTGTTTCTTCCCAGGAAAACACGACTGAAATGAGAGTGTTGCCTGTTCTGTGGACACCCTCTCTGTTTTGACTGGAAATGGACCCCCATGTGGGAATAAGGTGGGAGGCACATTATATGCAGGCAGACACCACTGCAAAAAATGACAATTTAATATATTAGGCTCAGAAATGAAATGAAGGTACTGTTGTCTTTTTGGCTTTAAGTGACAACCGGTAGTCTAGAGCTGGGAATGAATGGCAGAGAGATGGAAAAGTTTGACATGTAACAAGAGATCTGTTGGACCACATGATAATTACATGGCATGTGCCCGAACCAATATCCCAAGTATGTGTAATAATAATAATATTGATAGTGATGCTGCATTTATTGTGCAAAGTTTTCTAATTTTCAAAAGTGGATGAAACCATTTTTTCGACATATCTATGGAAACAGTGGTTTCCATGGCAGCAGCTGTTTCCGGTTTGGCCAAACAGCTACAAAGCAAATCAAACACTAAACATAACATATGAATTATTAGCAAAAATGAATTATTGTTCTAAAACATGAATTTGAACAAATCTGCCAAAGGGGGAAAAGTTATTTCTTTGGATTGTTTAAATAACTGTGTATAAAAGGTATGGGGGACACCATTGCAATATTTAAAAAAATCCAATATGTTTCCAAAAATTCAAAAAAGAAGGAATGAAAAATTCAACTTTTTCCACCATAGTGTAAAATATTTTTCCTGTACTAAAGGAAGATGTTCTTCATATCCTCAGTCATTCAGTTGGATATTTTTTGCAGTGTAGTAACCAGAGAATACCCTGGTATGTACATAGCAATTACATCTCAGCACCCTGTGAAGAGTACATAGCCGAAACACAGTCAGAGGGGTCACTGCCCAGGGGATGGAGGTTTGCCCATTAAAACATCATCAGACAATGCAGTTTATTTAGGGAGACATATGAGTCTCCATCGCTACTGTTTACCTTCCCTCCGCTTGAGAGAAAAGACAATAATATGTTTGAAAAATCAAAGAGAAAACTGTAATCTTCAGATGAGTGAAGTCACCGCAGGTCAAAAGTTGCATGTGCAGATGTAGCTAATCTGTTTATTTGCTGTGGGGACTGAGTGGGGAAGATGAGCAGCATGTATGATTGAACTTGCTATTGGGAGTTTTTTTGTAACCTCCTTTGGAAATGCCTCAAGTCCATTCTGGATTCTGGATTTTAAATACTGGATGTATTGATCCTCGGGATAGCTGCTATTTTTGGAGCAAAGGTTGTTTTTATCGCTTGGATCATAATGAGCACAGCAGCACTAGTAGGAAGTCCGATGCATCTGAGTCTCTCACCTTCACCCAGATAAATCAATCAACACAAACACCCCTGTGGCGCCCCAGTGGGTGAGCAACCCTCCCTCCTCCTCCTCCTGTCCGAGTCCCTGGAGGGTCCGTCACTCTGCTGCATGCCCACCCTATCTGGAATATTTAGCTCCGATAGCAGATTAGCTCATTCTAATTGTCCTGTCAGTAAATCAGTAGCCTCGGTTCCTCCCTCGCTTCAATCCTTCGTGTCACCCGCTCTCATAACACGCTGCCTGATGTGTGCAGATAACGTCTTTGTTCGTGAGGGGCACCGGCTGTTTTCTCTGGCAGTGTGTGTGTGGCAAATGAAAAGCAGGTCTTTGTCGGGCCAACGCTGGAGACCACCGGTGGTTGGAGGAGTGGAGGGAAAAAAAAAACAGCATCATCAGTGGATCAATTTAACGCTTCTTTCTTAGGATTAGGCAGCGCTCCAGTTTCCACCTGTGGAAACATGAGAGATCATCGAGGACTCAACATGGCTGCATGGAGCATACTGCAGCTGCATCCTGTTGTTAGTTAATTAACCATATTCTGTCATTTTACTAAATAAGGAATCCTAAATTACAATATACAACCATGCATTTTGAAAAATAAGTGTAATTGCACACATTGCAGACAAATATAACTCCAGTCTGGCCTCATATCAGTGTTAATTGTTTTGTCTTTTACAGCAATGCTTTAAGCTTACCTTATCTTGACCTAACCCCTATACCCATCCCATCCCCCACTCGACATCAATCAGGTGTGTGAGAGGCATCGTGGTAATTTGTTAACCTTTATCCAGTGATCTGTGCTGACCTCAGACTCACCCTCACTCTGACAGTGTGGCTCTGAAATGCTCCACTGGATTTGTTTTGCAAAAAAAAAGGCAGGAATGAAACATATCTCTGTCTAATGTATTTGCTCACCGTTCTATATTTCTAATTAACAAAGTGAAAGATGATAATTCAGTCTATTTGTTTGCAAATGTATTACAAGATACAGTACTGTGACGACAAATACACATATTGTTTAAATGAATGAAGATTAATCTAGACATGAAACATAAAATTTACTTTTTATCATATGGGCAAATATCACCACTGATACGTTTAGCAGTTTGTAGCACAATCTGATGTTAATGATATAAAAACAAAAAAAGTGCTTTTATTATCTTTTTTTTAATTACAAAGTGAAGGCAGAGAAAATGCAGCTCATTTCTCAGCTGGATTATTATTCAAGGCACAACGCTGGCTCTCAGCTAACTCTGAGAGCAAATGCTCTATGCCGATGCATATTCATATGTTTAACATACAGACATGCATTCCTAATGATGTAGGAAAGGGTAGAATGCAATAAAGCTCATTAATACATTTTACCATGCCAGTCAGTCCTCGGCACGAGAGCGCTGCTGCACGGCATCAAATCGAGCTCATTCAATTCACCAACAAAGAAGGTTTCCAGTGTGAGCTGAAAACAGAGAGGAAGGAAATGTAGTCGTTGTGGTGTGTTTATCCTTTCACTGATTTTTTTCATTATTAATATTTCTTCTGGTTATGGGGATGGTTTCTAATTTATGAAAATATTACTTCCATAACTCTGAAGTTCTCCCCTTTACTCTTCTCATGAGACATTCACAATCAAAACATTTGCCCTTTCATCCATTTGCAATAACTTATTTTTCCTGTTATGTCAGGGAGTCAAATCCTTCTCATTTATAAATGGTGCTAAATTATTTTAAATGCTGTTATGAATAGGGCAGATTATGAAGCATGTTTAATGCTTGCATGTAATTGCAGGGAAATGTGTGAAATAACAGCATTAATGTCAGGATAATATTGCATATGGTTAATTTTACCAGGGGAGAAAATCTTTATGGATCATGAAGTTATATATATATCTATTTCTAAGGAGCACTAAAGGCATAAACTAGATGTAAATAAAGCAACAATTAGTGTTGTGTTTTTCAAACAATGTTCAATACAATGTAGACACCTTGAGTGAATAACAAATGTTCCCATAATAAAAGTAAAAAATGTTGAAACACACACACAAAGCAGCTCTGCACAAAAGAAAAAGAAATCAGAGATTCACATTTGCCCAAAACACAGCAAAGTCTCTAAACACCAGGCTTTGTTTATTGGTCTCCCTGGCTTCATAAAAGCTACTTAAGCAATTTCCAGAGCTTTACTAAAACCTCATAGTGAAGGTGGCAGGTCCCAAAATTAGTCACAACTGTAAGCTAATGAATATTAAAGTGACAGTCCTGAAAATGCCAAGGGTAGATAAACATCTTCCTGCCTGCTCCTCACACGCTGCCTTATCAGAAACACAATGATGGACTTTAAATCAAAGGAGTTCATTTTACAAGCCTGTCTCAGTGTAACCTTCTCTTATCTCCATACATTCCCTGTCACTTTTGGTTTTAAGATTTAACAGGAACCAGCTCCTGATGTTAGGGGTTAGACAGCCAGACGTCTCGTCCAGCCGGAGTGGGCAGACGTCAGTAATGGCCGTGGACTTTGTTTATAAATTATTAATGATTTTCTCCCCTCCCTGTCATTTTGGACAGGCTGTGAAACAAGCCGATGCCTCTCCTGTTTGCGTGGCAGCGCGCTCCTCAAACAGATTGCAATTTATTCCTCTGCAGTTTGTCCGTCAAGGCTAACTCTGACAACATAATCCCGAGCTAATCCGCCATGTTCAGTTTTTCTTGTTGGCTCTCATGCAAAGTGCTCTGCCAAATCCCGCTACCTGTCAGCCTGGCCTTGCGATGTGGAGCCCAGACGAGCTGCCAGCCCTGCTGCAGTGGCTCCTGTGGGGTGGGGTGGGGGGAGCATTGTGCCTGGGTAGACTTAACCCCTGCCTCCCTCCCTGTAATCCACTGTAAACAGCCAGAGCCTTAGAAGGGCTAACTGCACTAATCAAGCCCCAAGCTTGCCCAGTCACTATCATACACAGTACCCTAAGAACTAGAGATTTGAGTAGCTACTGCAGTGTGTGTGCAGGGTATGAGTGTGCATGTGGAGCAGAGGGTCCCATTGACAGCTCCTAATCCCCAAGGAGGGAAAAAGGTGCCAGCATGATGCAGAGATGGGTGTCTATTCAAGTGCCAACTACCAGTTTTCCAGTAAAATATTCAAATATTCAAAAGCGCACCACTGAACCACATCACTCTGAACAGTTCAATCTTAAACCCACGTCAAACACCAGGAGACCAAATCACAATTTAACAAGTGAGAGGAAAAGCAACCGGTTTTGCTGTAAATTATGGTCTTAACGTGCAAATAGAAATAGATACTCACATGTTGTCCAGAAGCACCAGAGGCACAGTTGAACTTCATAGGGCACAAATTCTGCATTTCCTCCAAAAAATAACCAGCCAATCAGTGTCCTCTCCCCGCCTTGAGAGAGCCACATTTAAATTTCCTTTCCAGGCTCTACCAGACTCACTGACAGTGACCTGAAATCCACAGGAAGAACATAAAAGGCTTGACAGGAGTCAAAGTGAAAGGGAGGGAAACTAAGCCAGCACCGTCCACCATCAAGAAGTTTCAGAAACTTAAGGTGACTTGTCGACATGAAACAAAACATGCAATAAAACTTTTGTTCCTGCTCTTTCAGTGTTCCCTGAAATGAACAGATTCAGCAGGGTGCCTGTGGTGGGTGGGGGTCTTGGTTTGTGGCTGGTTTAGAAACTGTTAGGAGGTCACTCAGTCAATGTCCGTCAAGCATTATCAAGAGATCTCTGCAACATGAGACTGTTTGGTAAATGTAATAATTTACTTATTGCATACCTACAATCATGTTATTTATGTTCAGTGTAGATGACACAAGATTAGAGCCATTTCAAGTGATGTCTTCACAATTTTGAAGCACTTAAAAGACAGTTTGTGATAGAAAATACAAACGTACCCTTTAAAAAAAAAATGGATCATCTACTACAAGCCAGTGTAAAATCTCCTCATTGAAATTAATGAAATGCAATGACAGTCTGAAGCATCCTACATTTACAGAAATAGAGATTCAAATTGTTATTGTGCTAAAGGATGTAAAAAGTATTTTTTACGGTCCTCCAAAGAAACAGGGACATCAACACCAACACACACTTGAAACCTGAGGCTCCATGTGGACACACTGACTCTTGTTGTGCTTCACAGTGCTGTTGCTTTGTCGACTTTCCAACTCCCTCGACTGTGGGAAAGCTCTGGACAAATATGTTTGCCACTTTAGAGCTCCAGATAAAAGTGGCCTTCAAGGGTGGAGCTTAGGAGAGTGTTGAGATGACGGTGAGAGGGTTGGCGGACCTGCGGGGAAAATGCGAACATGACATGTAGCTGATAAGAGTCCTCCAGCGGGTTAACACCAGAGCTTGTAACTGGGATTGCCCCAAGAAGCCCTCTTAGGAAGGCCTGGCATCTGCACGATAGCAAAAGCTCTGACGCTCACACAACTGCTGTAGACCAGATGTTGCAAGGCTTGACAAAGCAGAGAATTAGCTGGTTTTGTACATGTTGTGAAACTACAACATTATAAACATCTCACAACTTGCGAGCCTTTCAGCGTCTCATAAAAGTTACCTGAATCAAAACTGAACACATGAGCACAAAAATTTTGTTCGGGATTTAATTTGGGAAAATAATCCTATTGGACAGAACCTCTATATTGTCACAAGGCTCCAACAACAGGAAGACAAACCAAGGATAATGTTTAAAAGAGAATAATTTTGTGAAAGCATATTAGGAGATTAAAACAAACATTTAAGACCAGGTATGTGGAAGTCAGTGGTACATGATGTGCATGCTTGAGAGATGCGGGTGTTGTCGTACAGCAAAACAAAACAGAAGACAGACAGAAAACAGACGGAAAGATAAACTAAGACAATGTATTGAAATCCAAGCAGGAAAGCAGGAAGAGGCTGACTGACCTAAAGCCAGGTCTAAAGAAACACCTTCACACCACAGGCGCAATCAGTCAACCCCTGTAAAGCATGTAGGCAGACAGACCAATACCAAACAAAACCACAAACAAGAACCGCCAGGGTCATCACACTATAAAATAAATCTGCATTTACATTATTATATAAATAGCCTTTTACCTTGCTCCAGTGTTTGACCCCATCAGGTTTGTTGAACTCTTGAACACACTCAAACCTGTTCTCGCTGAGGTGATGTGAACATCCCCCTAAACCAGGAATTATGTGTGCGTCCACACGAAGATGCAGAACATCCTGTAGTAAATATGCCAGGCCTGTATGTGGCACTGTGATGCTGCCACAGAAACGCACCAAAACAGAGAAGAAGACCCGGGGCATGCAGATTAAACTCATGCGAGGTAACAACAACAACACACTTATTGCTCACAGCCGATGTATAGTTTCAGAAGATTTTGCTTTAAAAGCCAAAACGAGCCCAGTAGCTGCTGCAGCACTAACACAATGCTGTATTCCACCATTGTTACTGTTGTTGTCAGGGTTTGTGCATGTGGGTTAAGGGAGAGACGGGACTTTGGCAGCATCATTTCAGGGAAAGTGTATACGCCATCCACATGATGATGCTACAGGTGGAGCATTCATACTTTCTCACTCTGGGACCCGTTTTCAGAAATGATCGTGTTTGCCTCCCAAATCGCTGGGAGGCAAACACGATAAAAAACTTACAACGAAATACGTCGCCGTGTAGACGGGACCTTAAGGTGGTGGGAGGTTTTACAGTGAGGTTGGTTGAAGCTTGCTCTGTTGAGTATGTGTCCTCAGGGTCAACACCTCCAGTTGCCTTGCTGGGTTTTATGGGTTTTTGATTGGGTCCAAATCTGATGTTGATAATTTTCATAGATTTAGTTTGTTATTATGGGAAGTTTTGTTATGGATGTTTTTTTCCTTTTTCTCTCAAGGCATGTGCTGTGTTACTGTTAGTTTCTCATTAAATAATGCTGAATTTTTTTTGAGGGGGAACATAGCAATATCCAAAAAATCATTCTGCTATATTGGAAGGCAAAATGTTCCCCATGGACACATTTAAAAGTAGCCCATCATTCACAAGTGTCAGAAACTGCTCAGATAAGGATGGTTTCATTAGCTGCACACATCTGTATATACAAAATGTGAAAGAAGTAAGAAGTGACAATATGTTTGACCATCTAAATAGCACTAAACTGTTTTTTCTAAATTACTAATTATGAAAAACTTCTTTTGTATTCATGCAGCAACATAATAATTTGTATACAAAGTAAGGAAGCACTACTGAAGTTACAAAGTGTATAGAGACTTTGGCCTCATAACCTCTAGGTGCTGAGATGATTTATATTTTTCTGTGACTAATGCAAATTGTTGTTCATGTGATGCTCTTGCAATATATAAAGATTATGTTCTTCAACATACCCTGGTAAAAATTCCCCAATTACTGAGACTTCTATTCTTGGCTATTGGCAAATATCATGCATTTAATAGATAGAAGCACATATACCTGTAGATTTGCTGCAGTGTTGTCCCTTATATATCCTCCCCTCAATACACCACAAAACAAATGTCACAAGACCAGAAAGGACAAGAAAAAAGCAATAAAAAGTGAGTGATGGCCATTGATATTTCAGGCTGAAGAAATCCTGTGTCAGGAGACTTTGCTTGGCTTTACATAAACAGGGTAATAAATAGATCGATCACACATAGCAAAGGAGATTCATGTCACATTAAATGACGGGACGTTGAACATAGGCCCAGCTACGTCTCATTACTCAGAGGACGCATCCCTGGGGGCGGGAGTGTGTGCGTGTGTGTGTGTGTGTATAAAGAGGGTTGAGGAGATAGCAGTTTGCATGTGGCAATCCAGAAACACTGAAGAGGCCAGCAGCCGCAGACACATCACTGCTGCAGGCTGAAAACTGCATCTGAAGTGTTCAGGAATACAGATAAAGTGCAGCAGCAATGAATGTCCTCTAAGGGTCCATAATCAATGCAAATAATAAAATCGGATGTTATAATGTTAAAGAGTTGAATAATAATTTGAGCAGATATAAAACAGATATGTTTAGTGGTGAGTCAACACCATTTATCACAACACAAATACTGAGGGTCATTTTATGAAAGATAGAAAGCAGTTTATTGTGAAAAAAATGTACTTATTCACAAATCCAAGGGTCACAAGGCTCGTGCTGGACTCTATACAAACTCGTCTCAGTCATGGAGACTCCAAATCAAGCGATAGATCAGGAATCCAAAAGTTACACTTCTGTCTTTCCTTATTGACGCCGGTGACAGATTTTAAAAAGTAGAGTCCGCTCAGCTCCTTCAGACACACACACTCTGTCCTTACAGTCAGAGACAATTGTATCCATCATCATAAGCTTCAAATGAAACCAAAAACCAGGGACCTTCACATCCTTGTGTTTCAAAATTCTGTCAGATTTTACTTTGTGAGAGATTAGATTGAGCATCTCTGCACTGACTCAGATATTTTACAGTATGATACATAAATCATCATATTACATACTGACTGCAGTGAGTTTTTTTATTGTTGTAATATTGATCTGTTATCCGTTTCATTCACCTCATTTTTAAGCACTCCAAACACACTTCATTTACAGGTTTAACAGTTTCATAGGCATGATCAGAAGCAGGATTTCTGAAATACTTGAGAGTACTCCTCCATGACCTCAGTATTCATTTACACATTCAATTATTTAAACTCTGTCAACAAGGCTTCCCTTGCTGAAGGGGGTCCGGTACTCGGCTTCCTCTTCGCTTGCACACCATGTAACAAAAATCCAAATGCAGTTTGCCAAGTGTAGCCTGTGACCTTTATGATCTCGTTGGACCTCCAGCAGCATATTGCAGCGCCGGGGATTTCCCATATGTCGCTGTCCAGCACTGTAAGGCTGAGTCCTGCTGCTTTAGATAGAAATTTGATTTACAGTGAAGTGGGGGGAAGGTGGGTGTCGCTGGTTGGATTCTGCCATAAGCCATCAATGGAAGTGGTCAGAGGCGTGTAAGATAGAGTTTGCAGTTCTGAGAAGGGCTCCGGGGCGTAAAAGGTTGTGCACGCAGGTGACATTTCCAGCCCAGTCTCATTTAGTCCTGGGCTGCTGGCCTCTTGTGAATGGCAATGGCAATCCAAGCATCCGAGTGGGCATTAGCAGTTCGTCAATCGTGTCCCCTCCTGCCCCATAAATCAAAATTTCCAATGACCTAAGAGGTGCTGCATAGTTGTCTTGCAGGAGATCCTTATCAATGTAGACATGCACAAGATTAACTCGATGCTCTCAGAGACAGGGTTAAGGACGTTTAATTTTGGGTGTAGTCTGATACGACCCCTATCACACAACACTGCCCCCGATGTTGCATGATTATTATTTTTTTCCCATTCACTCACAATCAGAACATATGTAACACCTATGGGTGATGATACCAAATACGAAAATGAAAAGTTTTAAAATCAATGGGGTACCATCAAGTTTTTCAGATAAGTGAAAAATGAAAGTGACCATATGGCACAATTGGCGGAGGGCACTCGCATCCACTTTTAGACCCCTGGTGACTTCTCACTAACAGCTGCTGTAAAACATGAATTCATCAGATAATCCCTCCAAAGCCCAGCGGTCAAGCCGAGGCATTCTGGGTCTCGAGCGCGCTCATAAATGAAATACCACCTGCACCAGCAATTTCAAACCTGCAATGGAGTAAAGTTATATTTAGGTAAGAACATGAAGGACCTTGATCCCTTAACAAAATAAAAGCTTGACAGCTAATCTCCTCAACAGAAGTCAATATTGTTGAAGTCTGATGATGTACAACAGGGGGGGGCCGTGAGGACTACGGCTAAGACAAGCAACTGTCAGTTGTATTTTTTTAAAAGACTAGACAGTGGGCAATATCAAAAGGATCAGTCCCTCTCCCTGCAGTGATGTGTCTGACAGATCCCCAATAGTCCTGTCACAGCCTTTGTCTGTTTGCTATGATGGAAATGACATTATTTAGCTATTTTAGAAACACTTTAAATCCAGATTTAGGCCACGACGCTTACATTTTGGGCTGTCATTATAGTTGATAGGATTCATATGTGAGCTATGGCTCAGCAGGGTACACCCTTTTATTGACTAAACGTAGTATCAATTCTTCAAGCGTGGTGTTACAGTGGTTGCGTGCTCGTTTCAACACCACAGTGGCCTTAAGAACAATCCAATTGACTCAAGTAAAATGTCCCTCTCTGGAATATTGTAATGCGCCTGTATTACCGGGGGCTGTACAGACGTGTTGCATCTGAGCCGCCAAGACACAGACTGCATCTCCTCAATTCACATCCAGAGATTACGGTCAAGTACAGTCGACCCACTTAGCACTTCATCTTCCCCTGTCTGTGCGCGGCCCTGTGCTTCCACGCCGCGTGCATACATGTGTGAGATGCGTGAGTATAAGTGTATCTGTGTGATTCACACTGTACCACCTCCTCCTCCTCTGTAAAGAGGAGCAGGGAGGAGGAGGAGGCGAACTGCTAGCACTCACTCCCTTCGGCTCTGCATTTCCTCAAGAAGTGACCTCCGCTAGACTTTGACCAGATTCCTCTGTACTTTAAACAAGACTCCCATTACAGCCCTTGTGAGTACAGTATCAGGTTTCCACAGTTTGCCCTGGGCAGTTGCATGGCAGATGTGTGTTTGAACATGCCTCTATGTATATGTCTGTAGGAGCGAGAAGCAAGAGTATGTCCGTACGTGCCCCTGTGTATAAATCACTTGACCTAGACTTACTGTTGACCGTGGATTTATGCCAGCGTGAGAGGCTCCCGATGACAATGTATCTACCTTAGGCATAATGGATGGTACACAGAGCGCGCTGTCATCTGGCAAATATGCTCTCTGGATGGATCTCAAGTGGGGCGGCGTTCGGCGGAGGGGCAGCAGGCGACGGGCAGGGGGAGAGATGGATGGTGCTCAGCCCAGGGTGGAGCCATCAGCCGCAGACTCTCCCCCACGGGTTTTTTGGAAACTCAAAATATTGCTCGAATTAGCCCAGCCATCAGCACCACAGTTGGTTAGATGGACAGCCAGACCGATGCCTACTGTGCACTAAGCTCAGAGGCAGCTTTGTAAAAATAAGAAAAGGGAAATTCAATGCTCTGTGTTATTATATGTGAAAATGATGAATGTGTTCACATGTGGCGAGGACCAAAAGATGCCAGCGAGGAGCCGGTCAGGAAGCCAGAATATGATGCAGCATTAAACCTGCACCATCAAGCCACAGCCGCTCACTTGGTTGGAAATCAACCACTTTTATCATCTGTTGTTACTTTGATAATGCATAGAATAATAGCATTAGCACTGGTTGACATTTATCAAGAGAAATGAAAGCAGTTTTGCGAGGGATCAAATTGAAACCACATGCTGCTAGAACTTGAGACACTGTACGGGCTCCAACTGGTTCAAGGAGACAATCCATGATTCTGCCAGACTATCACAAAGCATAACTTTTTCCAGACAAACTGGAGCTATCAGTGGGGGAGAGAGCTGAGAACCTTCCACAAACCACTGTGATGAAGTGTCCTATCGCTAAGTTGTCTCCCAAAATCTAGGGCCTCTACTCCACTTATAGATGGCCACAAAACACAGACAAGGCATCTTATCTGTACAGTTTGAGTGTCTCTGTGTGTGTGTGAGTGTGTGTGTGTGTGTGTTGGCGGTGTTTGTATTTTTCCCATTGTTGCATGTTCATATTTGGATAGTGTTTTACGTTGAATAATGACTACGTTTAAAATGGTTTGGTATGAACAGATATATCAAGTCTAATGTTATTGTGAGAAGATTTAATGTGACCACAAAGATTCAATTTATTCAATAATGACACTGAAAATCAGAAAGGTTTTTTTTTTTAAGTTTTTTTGGTGACAGTCTAAAGATATATTAAAGACACAAAATGCTCACTGCACTGCTTGCTTTATTTTGAAATGCTCATTTCTTCTTTTATTGCTGATTTGTTGCACTTCTTCATATAAACCTCATTGGATCTTCTACAAGGAACATTTAAGGGCAAAATTATTAACTGCATTAGGTGCAAGCATCAAACAGGACCGTCACAGTACAGTGGTAAAGTGGTCAGGTGATGCATATTATAATGTAGGCTTATCACCTCCACCTATGTTTTCACCTGCAGTTGACTTTCTGTTACAACAGCATCATTAAAGAAAAACAACTGAACAGATCTTGATGGTTTTTGTTTTGGTTTTTTTGTTTGTTTTTTTGTATGTGGTGAAAGTGTATTACTCCAGAAACAAAGGATTAAATCTTGGGCAGAGGATGGATGTCTGTCCCTAGGTTAAATGTTTTAACAAGATGATGTTGCTATTTCACCACAAGAGGGCAACAATGTTCAGCCTTCACATAGACAAGATTAGTCAGAACTAATGTGACATCACCCACTGGTTTGCAGTCTCACAATTTGAAGCCAGGAGATCGACATTTGAACATGTTGGTTGTTACCGTAATTGCATATGAAGCATCACATCTACTTACTGGTTTGTTTTTTTCAGATGGATCTCCAGATCCCTAATAAGAAGAGATGACTTTAGCTCATGAAATCAGAATGACTGAAATTATTGTGTTTCATGATTGAAAAAGTTAAAGTTAATTGAGAAATTAATTGGAGTTTTGGGGGGTTTTTTTGGACCTGCATGTAGTGATCATTGGGGATATTACCCTTTGGCCTAATTTTTGAGACTTTGCTGCTTTGTACATTTCTACATACTGTGTATGGGTCTAGGTGGAGGGTTGCACTCTGAGTGCTTTCTAGTTTTCTAGGCTCATACTTGTAAACAGAGAGCACATGCAGTCACACCTACAGTTTCTGGTCTTTGATCCTGTTGTCGAGTATAGGTGAAGCTACTTCACACACTCTGCTTTATTTTTTAAGTCTTGGTTGTGGTTGATAACCGTTCACACTATTTGTATTGCAGAGGTAATGTAGTTTATGTTTACAAGAATAAAGTGTATATGATCAAAAATAAATGACTGACAGATGATGGTGTCTGCAGACTCATCTGAAGGTAAGGCGCATGCTGTCTCAGGTTCAGCTGCTTTTAGTCAGTTTACGGAGGGCACCAAGCCTAACAGTGTGTGAAATGAACACACACTCACAGCAAAGGTCCCTCATCATTCTGTCACAATGCACTGCTTGCAAAGTAGGCGAAAATCTCACTACCAAATGCACACAAGCACACGCACATCCGCACACATGCTCACACACACTCTGTAATCCCCTCATCTACCCTTGTCTTTTACACTCCCTCCCTCGCCGCTGGCGACATCGCTTGTGAAGCACGGACGCTCGTAAATTCCCTTCCTTGATTTTGTTAACCTTTACTGCGACCCGGCACTTCTCTGCTTGGCGTTCTAGCACCCACTCAGTCACAGAGGCCCCTGCTCGCCTCTGCAGAGACGAGCCTTGGCGCTTCTGCAGCTCATCGCTCAGACTGCTGGCTGAGCAGGACACGGTGGTCCCACAGTGCCAACACACACCAGAATTATGGGCCACATTTGGACCTAATGACAAATGTTTAAATTTGTGTGTCATCAATGTCCTGCACAAGACTCTGTGTGGAATAACTGCTCATTGGAAAATGATCCATCCAGATTCAGGCTCATAACAGCATCCAGTCTGTAAAAGAGACTTTGGATTGTGTGGTATTATTTTGCAAGCACCTTTTATACAGGATGAATATGTAAAAAATAAGAAACTTTCTTGAATATACATTAACTTTTGTAATCAATTGGTAGCTCCCTGAGGCTTCTTACAACCTATATGCATCAAAATAATGTAAAGCAAAGTACAGATACCCTCCTGGTTTCATTACACACAACATGCAGCATCCTGTTAGCTTTCAGTGAAGCAAAAATACAATAAATACTGGAGATAATTTTAAAAGTCACATCTGCGAGAAACTCATAGTTGCATCTTTCTTAGTACAGAGTTGATTACAACACAAAATCTCCCTCAAGCTGCAAAAGTATATTTCAAGCATGCAGTCACTCTCCAGCTATTCAAACAGTCCGGTTCTTTGAATGTTAATATATGTACATAAAGCTTGTGTATAACCAATCTTCACTCTAATTTATCTCTGTACTGGTCATTAGACTGAGGGAGAATGTGTGTGTCTGTGTGTAATATACACATCTCTCTGGTTGTTTACATGTTCTGTCTCCTGAGGTCAGCTTGATGGCAATTTGTTTACCGTGATGCTGATAGGTATGTTGTCTGGTGCAGTCTCTTGTCTGTGCGCTGAGACGGACACAGTGTCATGTGCAGTGTATACATGTGGAGTCACATAGAAATGATATGTGAGGTGCGTATGTGCATAATTCCACACCTTATGAATCTGACTCAGCAAATTGGTCATTCTTAGTGAACTGTATAGCCGAGGGTTTATATGATGCCAAACAAGTGAGAGTAAAAACATTATCATCTTTTTCCCAGAGACACTGGCTTGGGTGTATGTGTGTGTACCTGACAGTGGCAAAAACCAGATGACAGTAATAATCATTTACACACACTGACAGCGGAGCCATTGTTTCCTGGCAGAGCGACTGTGGTGGAACTTTTAGTCTCGTCTCCATCAAAACAGGTTTTCAAACTCGCTCAAAGTAAATGTCGAAGTGAAGGGTCCTGCTGTGACCATGTGACACGTGTTCAATCATCTGTGTGAAAAACATTTTGAAATGATTTTTTAATGTTAAGGATTAATCCTACTTTGTAAATTTCAAATGAGGATGACAGTGATGGACTCCAAGCTGCTATTACTTGTGGTTTGGCTCTTTTGTGATATATACATATTTTTATATTTGTTTATACTTTGCATCTGATTTTGTCTGCTGTCTGATTTTTATAATACTTTCTTTTTTTGTTTGGATCTGATTGTTTATGACAGTGGTCCCAACACTGGTTTCAGGATTTTTTTTAATTTGTTTTTAATTTGATAGAGGATAGCAAAGCAGACCTTGGGATAAGTATGTTGTTATATTGTGGGTAAAGTAGTCAGATCGTTTCCTTAAGTTACAACAACCTATTAACATCAAAACAAATGTACTATCTCAAAACTAAATGTACTCATTATGCCTAAATCCCATTTCAAAATAATATTTGTTACATTATAAATGTTTATGTGTTAATGTGAAAGCACTGTCTTGGTTCAAGTAGGATTTATTTTAACTAACTGTCAACTGCTGAGTTGCTACATCTATACTAATAATCATTTCTATGTCATGCATTTTGTTTTGATAAATAAATATAAATATATGCAAATAACCAGAGAGAAAGAAATGCTGTAAAATATATATTGTGAATTAAATAGTATCTACCTCCAAAGTAGTATAGTCAGAGTATGAAGTATAAATGGTGCCTATGTACTCAATTAATTAAACATGAATCTGGACGACCTCCTTTCGTTCTGCACAGTCAAAGCCACACCTGCTGTGTTCTTCTGACACTTCCACATCAGGTCAGTCCACTGTGGGTGCAGCTGGCAACAAAAATCACACTTGTTTGTTGTAGACTTCGCTGTATGATCACACATGCCCCGTTTTATTCCAGTGACGATGACTTTAAAGTAGAGACCAGACTGAGTCTATATATAAGTCTGCTCTCTTTGAGCCGGAGGATTTACTTTTGGTTTGTCAACCTCTCAGCGCCATAGCGACGGGGTCATGACCACCCAACCGCATCACAGCGCCAGTCCTTACAACGCAAAGCTGCTGGTCATCTCGGTACGACTGGGGCCTCCTTTACCTTCTGATGGCATGTTTTTTATGAGGTTCACATGGAGGGGTTCTTCCCCCCTTTCATGGGGTCACAGCCCCCTGCCATGTTGGCCCTTGTGCCTGTTTGCTGCAGCGCTAATCCACTAGTGCTTGCTTCCCGCTGAGCAACAAGTCTGCGACTTAGTGACTTGGCTGTTTGTAGGAAGAGTTTCAGTCGTCACTGCGGTAATTGGTTCATCCGACCCCCTATCACTCCCCGCTTTCACGTCTTTTGATTGGACAGGCTTGCCAAGAAAGAGAGGAGGGGGAGACAGAGCAAGGGATTATGGGATGAAAAATGGCCCAGGAGAGAAAGGCAGCCTGAGTTCGGCAACTTCACAGCTGATGGAAAATCCTGCTGATTTTTTTCATAAAAATTAGAAAACTTTTTCTTTGTAGCCCCCAGCTCAGTGTCAATTGTGTTGACTTTTTTTGTACAAGTTTGGCTTTGTCTTTAGTGGATGTAAAACTGCTCCGGCTCTTTTCTGGAGTCTATTATGTAATCATGGAGTAGAGGGTGAAACTGAAACACAACTGCAGTGAGGGCATCAGTAATTCACAGTAAAACTCAAGGATTAGAGCTGCAACTAATGTTAGTTGTATTTAATTAAAAATGAAGAGAAGAATCTGATGAGACAAAAGTATAATAAAAAAAAACTGTACATTCTCCAACTTCCAGCTCTATTTATTATCTTGAATGTTCTTTAGTGAGAATAAAATGTGCTTAAAAAGCGGTGTCATTTCAGGATTAAAATTATATAATTTAACTCTAGCACCACAACAATCTGGGTTTGTAACTTATTTTGATTTTTAACCAGGCAACCAATGTTTTATATGGTCACAAGAAAAGCAGAATGAAGCCCTAAGCTTCTGTAGCTACCGTACTGCCTGATGAACAATCACCTCTATCAGTGTGTTATATAAATCTATCAAAATCTTAGTGAAATGGGAGGTGAAGGGATAAAAAAGGAAACATGTCCTAAATCACATCCTCCATGACAGTCCGAGTAGTTCGTATCTACACCCCAGCTTTAAATCTGCCAACCAGAGCGAGGCGGGACAAGAAAAATATCTGCGTCTTCCTACAGAGACGTTTGCTTTTCTTTCAGAGGGTCTCGAGCTCCTTTACCACTGATAAGATGACTGCATTCCTGGTGAGCCCGCAGGCCGGCCCCACAGCTGACCCCACCTGACAATGTCCAGTCACAAGAGGCTCCGCCGCTCATACACAACGCAACAACAACTCCTCTGCGCCTCCTCTCATCTCCCTCCACATCTCCCACCACCAAACACTCACCCACACTGAAGAGAGCGGAGATAAGGAGCCGACGGCAGGGTGTGCTTTGACTGTACTCCACACAGGGCCTCTGATAGCGGCATTTTTGGAGGTACCTATGAGTAATGTTGGACACTTTATGTGGATTAGTTTTTGTGTGAATATGTAAAGAGCTGTACAAGTGACAGCTGACATGATTGTTGGTGTTATGTCTGAAACATTTTGGGAGTTTGTGGGGAAACTGACATAATAATAATAATGAACTAAGAGATGGATAATCATGGCATCATTTTTATGGTCTCATTTTTGTTGCTATACCTCAAAGACCAGAGAAGAAGATCACCACAGTTGTTGCTAAAAACCCATTTCACTTCATTTATTCACGGGATAGACCAATCAGCCACTGTGTGATTGGCAGATGTCAGAGCTTTAAGAAAACTCAATATATGTTTAATCACTTTATAGTTGGACAGTAGCAAAACCATCTTTTGTTTGTATTAAACTTTAATATATTGCTAGTTTAAAACAGTCCATCAAGAGAAGTAGTAATTTATTCTGTACGTTCACCTCTTGAAGATGAGTCCTGCCATACATCACATTGTGTAGACAGCTGCTGATAAGTCTCGTTTCCCAGCAGCGAACACCACAAGGCTCAAATCTGAGGATTTCCCGATGACAGGTTTTCATCAACTTTAAACTCCTTGGCCGAGGTATAACACACGTCAGGTTTATTTGCAAAAGGAATACAACATAAAAGTCACATTAAACTTACTGTATGATTTGGGAATTAATATTAAATTTGTGAGAATTTTATTGTTGTAGATGTCAAAGTTTGACTGAGCTGTGCAGTCATGATCCAGGAAGTCTGGTTCAAACTACACTGATGTACTCACCCCGGGAAGTAGAGAACAATGCTCAGAGGTATAACAACAGAAGAAACTTTATTCACTTGAGAAACACACATCCCATGTGAGGGTTGTTGTTTTTTTATGTTGGTAAAATTGTTGGCTAGAGATTTATGAACATGAATCAACCTCATTTGTTCAATACAAATATTTCCATTTTCATTACTGAATCGTTCATGTCCCCTCTAAATACCAGCATCATGTTGAGCCCACACATATTTTACTGTCTTGAATGTCTGTGACATTTTACCAACTTATTTTTAACTTATCTTTTTAGTAATAATTTAATTTAATAACCATTTGTGAAATCTAGGCAGAAATTGTGTTTTAAAGTGTTGAACTTCCACTTAGATCTTTGATATATAATTAGTTTCAGGTGGCAACACCTTCATGTAACTGTACTGGAGCTAAAACTTTTGTATTTCCATTAAACTTAGGTGAATGGATTTGATTTAGCGTTTATGGAAATTTAAGGAAACATTGCTCCATGTCTGATTTTAGTTCCATCACCAACATATAACTCAATTTTTGTGCAAACTATTATCAAAAGCCTTCCTTTTCTTAAAAAAGATTAACTGAACTTGATTAAAGTACTGTACACAGGAGGACTAACTCCTTAAAAACAACTGTTGCTGTTTTGGAAAATCAAACTCAAATGGTAAATTTTGAGGGTATTTTTGCAACAACAGAAAATAAACTGAAGTTGTGGGAAGTGAAGTCCCATTTTTTAGGATACAGTGTGTATGTGTGCACATGTGTGTGTATGTGTGTGAGTGTGCGCCTTGTCTTGGGAACAGTAACAACAAAAACCCTTCAGCTATGAGTCCAGTTGGCCATCGCAGAAATTTCAGGTTAACAGAGGATAGAAATCAAGTTACTTAGTCCCGTTGTAAAGCCCAGATTAACATGGTCTTATTCAGCATGAATTGGCTCACACAAGCTGGGGCGGTGGAGCTAAGAGTGACTTAGCGAGGCTTACACTAGCTCGTTGAGTGTCTGGGATGGGATGGAAAGTCTCCTGTGGGAAGAGAGAGAACAGCAGAACAATGTTTAAGCCGGCAATTTCAGGAAGCCATGGGATCAAAGAAATTAAGAGTCTCAATTCCTTCATTCTTACAATCTGAGGAACAAGTGATACCTCCCCTATAGGAAAGTGTTAATATCCAACATGCAAACTAATAAAGACGTGACAAACTAAACGCAGATTTTTAATGTGGTTGTTCGTATAAAACACACAGATAACTCAATTCACAACAACACAAATGTTTATTTAAAATTGAGGAACAGGACGAACAGGACGCCCTTTCCCTGACCCACAGTTGTATATTGAGCTTTGATTCTGGCAGATTTACAGCCAGTAGTTCTCATATATTTCCTGGAGAATGTTTGAGCTGAAGGAAAAATTCAACACATTTTCTTCAGGTGAATAGGATGAAATAATAACTGGAACCCTGAAGGATTTTAAATCTGATGTTTGTACAGAAAAGTGTCTCAAAAGTTACAGTTTTAAAATAGTTGATAACAAACAATTTCAGTGGTTACATACAAATCAAATCAACATGTAGAAACTATCCCCATAAAGATTTTAATAGTCTGTCACGTGATTTTAAACTTTCATTTTCTGGGAGTGACCTTTGAAATCAAGAACTCTGCAAAAATGTCTGTCCTGTTTCAGTCAACTTTTTTTTTTCCTCCTATGAGCTGCTAAGTTCTGGGAAATCATTCTCACTGAATCTGTTATTTCTGTTAATGTCTTCCCACAGCCAAATCCAGCAGAAAGCAAAGCTGGCCAGGACTTTGCTTAATTTATTTCCTTGATAAGCGAGAAGTGACAGTTTTAGAGCGTATACCTGACAGCAGGCAGACAGCACCAGTGGTGGTATCACACTTTTCTCTCCAGCCTCGGTGGTGATGTCATTTTTTTCTTTTTTGTTTCATTGTAACAGGCTGAGTGTGATTCAGGTCTTTAGCCTTTTATGGACAGTTATACATCGTGGAAAAGTCATGCACTTCTTGATAAGATTTGGACACTGTGGTGTGGAGAGCAGACTGTAATGACCCCAGGTGACTTTTGGCTGAGCAGTGAAGAGGAGATAAGATGCAAAGGGTCCAGCTCTGAAGTTTATCACAGCTGGAAACAAGTGTAGGAATTTTATTTCAGAGCTAAGGTCTGAATATCAATATTCAGCTATAAGCTATTAAATAACTGACAAAATGCTGACACTTTAATGGACCAATATTAGTCTGTAATGAGCATTTAACAGTGTTTTTAGCAGGAAAATGATAAGAACTAAGATGTTGATACAAGCCAGCCATACTGTCCACTACTAATATGTCATGTTTCTAACTGTATCTACAACAAGTAGATTTTTGAGAAAGAAAAAAAGGAAAACTCTGTTGACCCCAGTGTAGACACTGCTTTTCCCTCTGGTTGCAACCACCTGATCTACAGTAGCAAACAAAGTTGTTCAGCTGATCTTGGGGGAAATTGAAGCAAATCTGTGATAATATGTGTTTAACAAAATCTAATAAGAAGATTTTCCAACCCAGAATCCTTTGCTTTTCTACTTTGTGCACAAAACAGCTCTGGTTCTCAGCAGCTGAAGTCTTCATCGTCTTCAACTTCATCAGCAGCTTCATGGGCATAAGTCACCAAACCTCTGCAGCTCATTCAGTGGATTAGACCCCAAAATGTAACATCTGGATGTATGAGCAGTTACATCAATGGGTCATAGGATGTTATTAGTTCATGAAAACATAATTATACAGTAAAAAGAACAAAACAGAACAGAATGAGAAAAGAAACAAGAAAAGGAAGAGAAAATAACACAAAGGGAAAAAAAGAAGTTCACCATAGTTTTCCACTTTGAGTTTTATACCATTAAAGTTGTTAATAAAGTTTTAGTTTGATGGTAGAGCTTTTCTTTTGGGTCAAAAAAAGTTTCTTTTGTGGATGCAGTTCAGTCTCTAGTGGTCTGCCAGACACATCACATCTGACTATGGATCCTAATGCAGGTCAGAAACTCTCCTCTTTAGTTGCAGTGACCTTATTTTGTCAACAGCAAAAACACATTTGATTTCTTAGCCTGTAATGTTTTGACCTAATCTACAGAAAATAAAACACATCAAAAAAGTAAACCACTTATAAATAATTATTCTGAACGTGAATAAAGACTCACTCTAATGTCGTCCTTCCTGTCAGTGTGATTCAGTTTTCCAAGTAAATACTTTAGCCCTCTACATTAATGATAAATGCAAAACCAGGAAAATGTTTGTTCATGTGTTGTTTTGTTTGTTTTAAGACTCACGCGCTTCAGTGGGAACAAAGCATCAGTGTTTCACAATTAACTTTCTGTCTTGTGAAGCCCAGCCGCTCCTCTTATGCTTTTAGACACCTTATATGAAGTCTTATCTGCCAAATAATTGAAGTAAAATAATAATAATGTCTTCCCATCGTTGACATTTTAAAACTACAGTCACTGATCTTGGGGGATTTCTTTGTATCATGGCTGCCATCTGCTGGCCATACATGGTAACCACAAAGAACAAGGAGCACTGGCCTTACAACACTTGTGCTGCCAAGGATACAAACATGATGTAACCCCCCTCATTTACCTCCAAAGAGAGATCACGACCTTTTGGAGTGGTCTCGGACACAGACCTGGCTGATGGAGTCTGCAGGTGCTCCAGTCAGTTTCCCAAATCCTAAATCTGGTCCAAGCGGTGCTTTCCATCCAAGCCCCGCTCCCCACAGCCAAGAAGCTGCTTTTTTCACCACTCCTACACACTTTGTGGCAAGCGGCCATTTTGTTCATGGAGCTTTGCCTATTTGCAGCCTGCGTCTGCCTCTACCAACTTCAAAGTTTCGCAGAGACGGGTGAGGCCACCAGTGAAGCCTGTGAACATTGCTTCACAACAGCTTGTTGAAGGATGGGATTTCTACCTCTGACTCAGCGAGACACAGTCCGGCGCCACTTTCAAAGCTTGTCAGAGCACGGGGCCCTGAGGCAAAGCTTATTGTCCACAAATTGATCCAGCCCCCTTGGTTTTGTTTATTTAAATGAGACTCTTAGACCCTCGGGTGTTTGTTGAGGAAAAGTCAGAAATGCCAAATATCTTTTTTCCCCCCGTCTTCTTCCTCTTTCGTCTTTCCTTTCTTCTCTTCTCGCGTAGCCCTTCAAGCTTGGTGAGCCAAAAATCCTTGGTAAACATCCCGGCCCGGCAGCTTTGTAGCACTGAGCCGGTCTCCCTCTCAGCGTCCCGCCTTTGCACTGGGATCTTTGGTTTCCTGAGCAGTTTTAGTGACCTAATGCTCATATTTTATGAATCTACATTCTGAGTCGTTTCCAGTGTCAAGATATTTACAGAAAAGTGATCAATTAAACATTTGAAAAATATCATCACATTGGTCAATGTTTGTTTTCTTGAAAAAAAAAACACTGACTGAGCAATAAGCCACAATTTCTCTATCAGTATCATCTATTACACTGTATTCATCGGGGCTGGAGCCACAGGAGCAGGTGTTTGGGGTCTGTTTCTAAAATTTACTGGATGTACATTCATGTCAGTTGCACAGCCATATGGTTATCATGTGGGCCGGTAGAGAAACACATTTTATACCTGCTAGGACATCGATGTAATCCCAGATTGGTGAAGACGAGCCTAATGGTCTGATATTTATATTTTAAGCTCTGTTTTGTCATCATGTCACCATCCTGCTTATAACAGCACCATGATTTATGGTAATCAAAAGGACGAAAGCATATGGTTTACACAAGAACACCACAGTCTGGACTTCAAAAATACCTCTAGAGCTGTGGTAAGTCTAGTAAAAAGGAAAAAAAAAAAGCTCTATTTATCTATGGCTTATTTTATTAGTCAACTGGAGGATTATAACACTGTGAGGTTTGGTGTTTTAAGGGAAAATATATTTTTGACGTAAGAAAAAAGATCTATTTGTGGAAAAAAGTCAGATTAGGTTAAAAGATTTTACTAGGAACAGCTTTTTAACTTAAGTCATAACACATGACAAGCACTGCAGCAATAATTTTCAGTCATAAAAACCAAAAACCAAAGAGGCATCCTCCATATTGTCCAGTCTTTGCAAAGTATTTCCTTCATTTTTCTTGCTACAGAGGACACATCTTGGGAAAATCCATCAAAGGGACATGCAGTCCAGCTACTGTTAGATAGAGGACTGTAAAGAGCCGGTATGCAGACTTAAACCTCAATTCATGATAGGTTTGAGTGAAATAAATTATTAGCCAGAGAAGCTGAGAGTCTGTGTGGGCGGGGCGCTTCACAACAGGGAACTGAAAGTTCAGCCATAAATTAAACTGCTCAGGTTTTTTTTTTTTTATGCTTTAATGTATTTTATGCTATGGGAACCAGCCTTATAGTGTGCACTGCAAACTTACCAGTCACTGCTTGTCAGGAGTCCACAGGGCTCTCCGCTGTCACACTCTGTCACAGGTGCTTTAGTGCTGATACTACACAGTGAATTTACGCACGGAGGAAGAAACGGTTCCTCCCTCCTGCCAAAATCCAATCCAGCCGGAGGTCATGTCCTCTCGCTTGTTCTTTATACAATGAAATACACAGGGAGTAAGAATAATAATGAAACCTCACATCCCTCTGTTATATCAATTCACTCCCCGTCTCTCTATTTATACAAGCAGTGTCAACTAATATCATTAGTGTACAATGTCATTACTGTGAAACTGCAGCAGGAAATGTGTCACCGGCTCATTTTCCCGCTCCAATAACACACTCATCAACATGAGTCCTTACACTCCATCGCCTCCCACTCCAAACGAGACGCTCTGCGTATTAATTGGAAGGTATAAATTACAAGTAATCACTATCAGGTTTTTCAGCGCCTAGACAATCGGCATTTACTCATTCGTCTTTCTGTTTAAACTATCTGCTGGAGAATCGCAAAGCCCTGCTGCTTATTTTCCAACGATTAGCTGTACATCAGCATTACCACCTCAAATCCAGCAGTTTCACATCCAGCATTAAATAGGATGAATATTGATCTGCTAAAGAGGATTTATTTATTTCATGCTCTATCCAAAGATCAACTGCTACCAGCTTTGGACGGATCTTCGAAGGTCTTACCGAATAAAGCTACTGCATACATGACTTTGGACTTGACATTTTAGGCCTGGAAGAAGACCAAACAGTAAATTCACTGCAATAATCCCAGATAAATGGGATGATCACTACGAAAGCTTAGATAGTTAAGTGGCCTACACTTAAGTCCAGAAACGATAAAAAACACAACTCGAAGGAGATCCTCTATGTCGGAGTGAGGGGGGGGGGCGTGGTCTAAGTCCTAAGTAAGGAAGACACCCACCTGAAGTCTGCCATCTCTCCTGCTTACAAGAGGCAGAGTCATCTTACAGAACAGGGTCAGGGAAAATGGCATCTGTAAAAATAACCTGCAAATGGTTCTGTACACCTACACATACAATTTAAAAACAAAATATCAATATATGAGTGAGTTATCCTCACAATACTCATAGTATTTACACTAATATTGTCTTGAAACATCAGTTAACAGTGTGTCAGTGGCATTACGAGTTTAGTTAGGTGCAGTATCACCTATTGTAGTCTTAGAGCAGTGTAATATCTGGAGGCTTTTCTACCATTAAGCAGTGAGTCAGCACTGCAGAAAGTATTTTTATCAGTTTGGATTGGATTATATCAGGAAAAAATGTGGTTTCACAGCATTTCAAACATCACTGTTACCTACACATTACATACATGAGATGTCAACACTTCTAATACAATGTGGAATTTGTTTCAGCTGTCTATAAAACCCTTGTGAAAACACTTACAAAACCCACATCCATAAACACTCACACACGCAATTTAACCCTTCACACACAGAACTGTTATGCAGCCGCCGGGCCGGCGGTGTCGATATTTTGGTGCTGGTTAGCAGCAGGGCTCAGGGAGCTGTCAGGAGACCAGCTCAGAGACCGGCCCAGCTGGGTGGAGCTGCGAGAGGGGAGACAGGAAGAAAGAGAGGCAAACAGGCCAGCCGACAGAAAAGTGGCCATCTGGATAGACAGGCCGCAGGGTCACATGGTGGAGTCACAGACAGGATGGTGCTCAGCTGCTCCGTGTCTGTACTGTCAGCCTCAAAATCTTCAGAGTCCACAGTGAAGCGGCTGGGGATGGAAGCTGATTGAGTCCCGAGTAGAATTATTCAAACTGTATAGTTTGTTTGTTTGATTTTCAGCTTTGTTTGAATGAATTTACTTTTTTTGTTTGAATAACTTTGGTTTTAGCTTTGAAAATAAACACATTCTAATTATTGAGGATGTTAACTAATCAATGTGATTGTCTATTTGTATGTGTAAGTACTATATCACTTTTTCATTTAAAATAACACTCGTACGTGAATTTGTTATGAGGATTAAATATTTGTAAAGACTTCTGAAACAAATATATTTTTTTAAGTTAATTCATAAATGTGCCCACTTTCTTTCCATTCACCTAATGACTCCACTGTTTTCACTTTACACTGAATCTAAATAGACAGTTAAATCTTAACTTTATATAACAATTTCAGTCTGACTTTATATAAAAACCCACTGTAATTTACCACATCTTTAAGTCTCTGCAAGAATGTGGGTGTATGCAGCAGCTTGATGAAGCGGTCTGAGCTGCCAGTAGATGGCATCTGATACCTGCTGTAGATGTACACACTGCCCCACTATCACAGTCACTTTCTCTGCACATCTACACTTACTCTTGGATTCCTATTAATGAGTAAATTCCTACAAATTACAAATATATGAAACATTGTTATTAGGTAAGACTAAGGTAAGTTTCTTATATCCAAAGCAAATGATGATGATTAAACTAAAAACAGATGAAAAAATTCAGTGTAATTGAGCTTCACTTTCATTCTAACTGATTTTATTAATTTAGGGTTTTTAACTGCCTCAACAGACCTGTTATTTTTTTTTAATAAATGGAATTTTTATTATGTGCTTGCAGGTTAAAAAATGAGCCAAATCAAACAAGGGATATTTTGTTTTTTAACATTTTAAAAATATTAAGCATTTAAAAAAAAAATCTGGGTTTGCCAGAAACTGGAAAAAACTCCACTCACAGCTGACATAAAAATCATGTCAAAGGCTTTAAACGTCTCTTGTATTGCAGTCTGGCATGTCTGTCTTGAGCCCATCAAATTAAAGCAGGTATTACCGGGAGAAAAAAAGCTCTAATTGAGATGTATTTGATTGCTGCTTTAAGAATGGCCCCATCTCCCCTCCTTAACATATGGACCTGCTCGAGCACTTTAGCCATAAATTTCCAACACTGCAGGACATTGTCTTTTTTTATGCCCCGCGATCCATCGCTCATACATGCCAGAAAAGTGTCAAGGCCTTCTGGGAGTGAGAAGAAAACGTGCCGTGGCAGTGAGCGTTCAGCTGGCAGAGAGCGAGGATCCACAGCCAGCTCTCTGGGTGAGGAATGCCTTCTGCTTGTGCTGGTCGGCAGATCAGTCACACATCAAAAGGTGTTGAAGGCTTATTCTACTATTTAAGTACTATACGTAATAGGCTATTGCAATTGGGAAGATGTTACTGCAGAACGTACAGCTCTCTCTCTCTGACACTTAAGCTGGAGCTGTTTAAAATGATTGTTTCCTTTCAATAATATATATTTTTAAAAGTGTCATATGTCAAAATCAGATGTTTCCACATTTGTCACACTTACTAGACGCTAATGTGATTTGTCCTGGGTGTTGAGATTAAACAATTCACCACAAATATTAAACTATTTTGGACACAAAACAGCTCAATCCACTGGAAATGTAAATGTAAATGAGGAAATTACAAATGTAGCAAATGCTTTATGTCAAATCCATTTTCTTTACTTTGTGGAGTCTGGTGCACAAATGCCGTCATTTTAAAGGACACTTGTTTTTCAAGAGACATCTGTAAGATTTGTGAATATCAAATGAACACATTTGGAGAATCTGACAAAAAAAAAAAAATGAAGACCACACAAGTAGACAGCTGGCCACCGCCACGCAATCAGCTTAACAGCAGGACAACAAAAGAGCAGCCACGCCTTAGATAAAGGTGCTTAACCTCCAAGCATGCTAAGTGCCCCCCGCTCCATTACCACTTAATAGGCCTAATCAGTTTTGGCCCAGATTAGATTTTGAATCTATTGCCACCAAAGCACAGTGGCATATTAAATTAGTGACTTCATTAGAGCGAGCAGGGTCACGTTGTTTAGTTGCTGTTCCTTTAGAATAATTAGTATTATCAGCAGTGGTGAAAGTACTCAAACTACATCACAGCCAAGCTACTGTAAGGAGGGATTATAGGAGTGGATGGTGGTGCAGCTCTGTTAAATCGCCTCTTTTTAGCAATGCAGATTTTTTTCAATAATTGCTTTGATATATTTATTTTTCAGAAAGATTTACAATTTTGTTCAATTCAGTTTTTAACAGAAGGGTAATGAAAACAATCCAATTCTTTAAATTGTGAAGATGGAATCATGAAATTGAAATAAAAAATCAGGCAGAAGGTTATTCGAGCCTCCCAAAACACTCTCTGCATAAAAATAACCACACCGAGATACAAGCAGCAGAATCCTGCACGTGCACATTGTTCCTGGTAAATTGTGCATATTTCTTAACTGATATTCTTAGTGTTTATTCAAGCTCAAGATCAAATGCAGTATGGTGGTTTTCAGCATCAGAATCACAGCCAGACCAACTTCAGATCTGACAGATTAAGGCCTAAAACTCCCCACATAATCTTATTTCAAAATAAATTAAAGTCACTAAATAAGAGCTGCAAGCTGCAGCTGGAATGACAGACTGACTGACTGACTCACTCGCTGACTGATGCTGCAACAGTTGAGCTTTTAGATGGATAGATTTCTACAACTGACTCACATTTTCCAGTGAAATTAAATATAGTGAGATGCATGCCATCCCGCACTGGGGCAGAGCAGATTGCTTTTACTCGAAGCATTTACCCCGTGAGAGAAAGCAGTGCTGAAGAAATAGACATATTGTGCATATGTGGCTGTTGGAGAATAAATAAGGGTTCAGTGTTTATTTCTTTTTATTATAAATCTGAAATTTGTGGTATTGAAAGTGAAGAAAAAGTTGGTTAAACAGTTCCTCATGAGGTTCAGATTTTCTAATGTGAAATTTAGAAATTAAGCCTGAACAATTATTAACAAGCAAAAGATTGCCATTTTACTCACACAACTTTTTTTTAATTTTGCAAATAAATAGATGCTATATAGGCCTAGAAATCTATAAAGATCATTATCAGAAGCTTCAGACCGATGGACATGACACAAAAGAGCAGACAGATAATCACAGACAGACAGACAGGGAGTGCTGACATGGTTGAGCAGTGCATGAATGTTTTCTTGACAAATAAAAACACTGCACCAGTGAAATTCACTGCGAGGACCAATTTCAGGCCTCTTGCACCAGTTTGAGGAATCAATACAAGGCAATGGAGCAGGTTGGGGCTGGGATCGATATCTGATGATACAATCATATCTTACTTCTTGACACTGTCTGAGCAGCACACCACACTGGGGAGAATGAGCTGTGGGTGGTTAAATGAAAATAAGCAGGAAAGTAAAGATTTGATGGTTGAAATGTTGTTTTTCTTTTGTCCCTTTTCGAAAATAAATAACTGAAATTCATCTTTCTAGAGGATTTAGTCTGTAGTTGAGTTTTCTGCATGCTTTATTTTTTTCAAAGTAGTACTTTTGTTCAAATAGAGAAGATTTAATTTCTACAACAGACACGTGGAAAAGCAGAAATGTGTTGCATCCACTCCATTTTTCTGCAGGCTGAAGAAAAATGTGACCTCCCATTTATTCAGATGTTGATGTGCATGCGTGTTGTCCTTTTCAAAATGCGTTTGGCAAAAAAAGAAACTTTCTCTGAGAAGCCTGTCAGATTTATATTTTTTTCTTTTTGCAACCACGCGAGTTATTTCTTATTTATTTTGTTCCCAGGACGAAGTACAAGCGTCGCCTCGCAGACAGCCTCAGTCGCAGCTGATGATAGATTAATGAAACGGATTTAATCTCAGCCCTGCTGGATGGTTTTGCAGATGCAGCAAAAACAAGGCACTCCGTGATGTCAGGGCGGTTTCATGAGGATGGTGGTCACACAAATGTACGCTCGATCATCTATGGACACACGCATACGGGAGGGGAAGACCTGGGAGGGGCGACAGTCACTTTTCCAACAGAATGTAATGTGATATGGGATAATAACTGGAAACATAGCGCAGCGACATGAACTGTACGCTCGAACAGATGCATTTCACTGACACCTGCCCTGCTGATGATTGCTCATACTCTATAATGAGCATACATTGAGCTGGTTTCAATGGCATTTAGAGGGTTAACGGTGCTTATATGCGAAGCCTTGAAAACAATAAGCCTCCCATGTGATTTAACAGTATATCCTAGGATTTAAAACTTGGGCTCTTTAAAGTTGTATGTGA
>OOFC01015309.1:0-59341 GCA_900323345.1 Pseudochromis fuscus
TGATCAGCCAGGCCTAGCCCAGAGGGAGCCCACAACCATAGCCAGGCAGGCATAGCGTAGAGCTCCCCACCAACCAGGCCAGAGCGGACTCCCAGGACAACACCCCCCCCGCTGCTGGCAGGCCAGACACAGCCTCTGGTGTGGAGTACCCCCCAGGGGGAGTAACCTGTTTTAATAGTAATTTCTTTCATTTCCCCTCTAGGTCGACAACATATATGAACCTGGGAATTTCAGCAGCTTACAGCCTCTTGAGGGAATAACTTTACCAGTGGGAAACAGCTCGGAAGAAATCCAAGGTTCGATCTGTGCCATCTCGGACTACTTGGAAAAGCACCTGCCAGTTATCATCAGGAGCCACGCTGAGGGGGATGTAGCATCAAACCTCAGCAGCAGCATTGAAAAGTTCCACACAAACTTCAAGGAGGCTGTTACACCAGAAATACGAAATGAAACTGCTGCCCCACAACAATGTCACAGAAAAATGACAGACGATACCTACATTATGAAGGAAAATGGAATCCGAATCATTTACTTTACCAGAAAATGGGTGGAAGAATTCACCAACCAAACTACTGAAAACATCTGCATCTGATAACAGTCTAGACAACAGTGTTTATTTCTAAGTTTATTTGTGTATTTATTTATTTATTTATTTGTCTGTTGAACAGGTTTTCTATTATTATTTATGTTGAAGCAGCATGTCGTATGTATTTTAATTGTACTACATAATGTCTCCCATGTTTTCTGACAACTTTGTGCTGCTCCATTCTAACTGTAGAGTAGCTACTGTGTAACAGGTTTAAATGTACAATCCCAAGAATAAAATGTTCCAGTTCAAACATACGTCTATATGTTTTAAACTTGCTTTGTGTCATCAAGAACACACATCTGCATTTGAGTAAATTAAATATAGAAAGTGTGACTGTCAACTGGATTTACCCTAAAAGAAATATACGGAGAGAGAGAGAAATCCTAATTGTTAAGAAGAACATATAGAAGGAAATTAAAATGCAGATTATTTGTTTTACAGCTGATTTATTCATTCATGTCACTACTTAAAGTTGGACGTTTAGTCAAGCAGCAGCATGTAGGATGTGTTCATCCTCAAAGAAGGCCTGCCAAGGTCATTCATATTTCTGATTACAAATCAAATCAAATACATTTTCAGCTGCCAAGAAGGCAATTACAAGACACTGGCTCCTTCCTGAACCCCCTACAATGTCTGAGTGGATAAACATAATGAATGAGATGTATGTAATGGAATCTGTTATGTTCACAGTTCGTCTCAAAAAGGGTACCTTAGCAAGTGGGTCAGATATATAAAGCCTTTATGGTCAGATTTTGTTTCTTTATGTTTTTTTAAAAAAAAGGAAAAGTTGATGTTTTAATCAGTTGAGATATTCAGTCAAAATAAAAAGAAAACAGTTTCAACTTTGAGCTTTGAGTTTACTTAGTGGCTGAAATGTTGCATACAACCTGTTTGACATTCATGACTAAACCTGTAATGACTGTAGTTCAATGAACATGTTCAGGTTTTAATGGAAACATACTGATGTTGACCCTTGTTAAGCTTTATTTTTATGTGAGGCTAAACTTGATTGATTGATTGATTGATTGATTGATTGATTGATTGATTGATTGATTGATTGATTGAATGACTGAGTTGGAATCACATAAAAAAAAAAAAAACATGAAAATTGTTACTTTGACTTTTAACTCCACAAAATTGGTGGAAAAAAATCAATAAATAAAATGAATTCTCATAGTTTCCTGAACTAACTACATGTTCAACTTCATGTTTGTATATAACCTATTAGTATTAGACTATTACCAATAAGAAAAATATACACAAGGTTGCAAGACAATTTATTTTCCTCATTTCCATCATTAATCAGTTAAGACTAACTCTTCAAAGACAAACTAATCACCACCTGTAATTACACTAATACCGATTTAATCTAATTTTGCTTCATAATGAGTCGGTTTTGCTGAGCCAGAAACTCCTAGAAGGGAATCCCCAGAAGGTTAAACTGAATCCTGAACTATACGCACTGGAAAAAAAGAGAAATATGATCTTTATCTAAGGAGTCCAAATAAAAGTGATCTTCGAAAGATGGATCAGAGAAAGTTTCACATCAGAGTCAGCTGTTGACTAAAGCCTACCTACTGCTACTGTCATGGATTTCCGTGCTGGTAAGTGCCTTGAAGCTTTCAGTCCCACAGCTCGAGCATCTGCGGGGAAAGGTTGCACAACTGTGAAACTCAGCCCAACCCACTCACTCTCTCTCTCTCTCTCTCTGTCTCTCTCTCACTGTCACTCTGTGTGTATGTGTGGGTATTGAAATCATCTCCTCTGCATTCTCTCTTACCACTGCTGCAGTCGTCATCTTCCTGGGCCTCATCATTGCACAAGCAGCGTGTCATCCTCTCACACCCGCAGACTGGGCTGTGAACACCACCATCCAAGCCATACGGAAGGAGATGCAGGAGAACATAGGAGAGGCAATAAAAAACCTGGTAAGCCTTTTGTAATTTATTTTATTTTATCTTATTTTTTCGAGCTGTTCTTAATTCATTCAAGTTATTATAAAAAAAAAGAAAAAAGTACGGACTCTTCTTCATGCATTAAATGCTTTCTAAAATGTATTTGTATTGCTTGGTTGTAGCTTAGAGCTTCATATCAGAGAGTCAGGGTGTATGGTTTCAGGGTGTGTGTGTGTAACAGCACCCCCTGGCATTGTGGGTGCTGTTACCAGTGGTGCAAGATGTAAATGGTACATCAAAACAGGTTTAGGCTCCTCAGTATACAGTACATGTTTCAGATATTCTGGTAGTCACATTTTTGTATGGTGATGTTTTTGGATGTTGATCAGAAAGAATTTAGTCAATTTGACAGCTCCAGTGTATATTTCCTGACTTTATTCGTTAAGCAATCAGGACTTTTTAAAAGAACATAACTTTCCTTTCTGTGATGAGATAATACAACCGTCTCTGAGCTGAGGTTTTCTAGGTGTAAATGACCTGACACACATTAATAATGGACTTAAATGAGTTCAATATTATACACTATAGTTGTGTAGTTTGTCTTCTGAGCCATCATGCGTTGTCTCCTGCAGGATGAAGTGCTTTCCAGCACTTCCTGTGACTCCCTGAACGTGAGCGAGCTGTTGGGGCCACAGCAGCAGCTCCTCACTGCTCAGCGCCTCGCCTCCTTCCTCTGCTTCATGCAGAAGATCACCGAGCAGCTTCCTGTTCTGTCCACTGTGCTGAAGCCCGACCAGCACGTTCAGGCTGTGGGAAATCTGACGGGGAGCCAGGACGTGGGCTCGGTCTGCACCCTGACCCCACCTAAGAAGAAACTGGAATCTTATGTGCAAGCCAAGTGCCTGCTGGAGGGTCTGAAGGAACGACTTGGATCTCACTGAGGAGCAAACAGTCTGGAATTACCAAAGTATTTTTTTGATTACGTTTAGAAATCCACCTATTATCAGTATCTGATAACCAAGTAATATTTATTCAAAACTGAATTAGTAATAGTATATATTTATTTAAAATAAAGCAATAAGAGATCAAGATTTTTGTTTCTGTGTTTATTGTGAACCAGCGTCCTTTAAGGCAATTTACAACATACATATTGCATGAAGACATCTTGAAACATGAATAGAACAACAACAAAAAAAAAATCTTTTCTTCTTAAAACAAAATACTATATCAAATGTGGTAGGAACCAACATGGGCAGATTAAATCTGCAATGGTATACTGTACATCATCCAGTACAATCCCCCTTCACAGAAACAGCAAACAAAAGTTCTCCAACATGGTGTGGGGTGAGAGAGGAAAAACAATATAAAATCATCACACAAACACAGAGCTGAAGGGAACACTGGGACTTTTTCCTGCTGTCGTTCTTTGAAGGGGGCAAAATATTGAAAACATTTTACAATACACAAAAAACAGAAAAGTTATCATTTGTAATCATGACAACCATAGCTGCATTCAGATGTGCATTTTTATTTTTGAAAATAGTTCAATAATTTTAAGGGAGCTCTTGAATTTTAATTTGCTACACAGAACAGTTTACATGATTGTACTGTGTAAGTGTTCACCACTGCTCACTGCCTTATTGTAAATTGAACAGCCTATACAGGTATATCACCCTGTAGGAAAGTGAAGCTTCCCATTAAAAGACAGCTGCAATCCAGAGTAAAAGACCGCAAACAAAAAGCTTAATATTCATCAAACAAAGTAGGTGCATATTGCTACCGTAAACTCAGTTGTTCTGCTCAGTGTAAAGCAAAATTACATGTCAAGAAATCCACGTGCCTGAGGAGTGCTGCACCACAAATTAAAAAAAGCAGGAGATAAATCAGCCTGCAAAGATCACAGGTAAGGACACTTTGACCTTAAGACTGATATATGCCAGAGAGAACTGCATCTGCACGGTGTCTAACTCTCAATCAGAGTCCTCCGTCAAATGTGACGTCAGTAACACAATAGAAGAAATGTAGGGAAGGGTTAATTATTAGTCTTTGATATGGCTTTCTGTGTGTTTTCTGTGTTGTGTCTCATCCTTTAATTTTGTATCTGTCGTAAACAGACGTTATAAATTAGTGTAAAAGCATAGCATAAAGCCACGTGAAGTAAATTGTACCCTTAGAGACAACATGTCTTCCTGCTGAGGAGGAACCTGACTTGAATTGTTCATAAATGACAAAAAAAAAAAAACTACAAAAAACCCCGGTGTAGCCCTGAGTGACCGAAGACAAACAAAATGAGGTCTACTGCGCCTTTAGCTCAGCAACACTGTAAATGTGAAAATAGTATATATGCATAATCTGTACTGCTTATTCCAGGTACGGTCCCTATGAGGGCTGTAAGTAATATTGCTCCATCATGCTGTGATGATGATAAAAGTCCGTGGTTACACTATGTTTAAGATGACAGGTGTCTGGTGCAATTTGCAGTTCAGATAAGCAAAAGTCTGAAGTTGGCGTGGACGGAAAACCACCAAGAAACCACAACTGGCAATACAACATTCACCTGAGTAAATGAGGGATAGATAATACGACAAAGCTTTTCATTCCTCTGGTACTGATGAGGAATCGATCAGCCCAGGAGTGATCAGTGTGTTTCAGATGACTCTCTACATTCTGGTGTGAAGCCTTTCTGAGCCTCCAACAGCTTCCAGCTCAGAAGAAACACCACATTAATCTCATGTCCAGGTAAAACAAACAAATAGAAAGTATCATATCCCACACTTTGTCTGAGAGAACACACAATTAACATTCACTCAATATTTCCCTTTTTTTTTTTTTAAACACAGTGCTGTGTTTTTACATTACAAAAGTCATTTAAATTAAAATATATTGTTGTTCAAGAAATAAACCACAAGTACCGGCTCCCAATAAAGTCTTTGGAAGATCATCACCTACAGTAGGTGCAGGTAGAAGTAGTTAATTATCTTATTCAGACAGAATATGATAAAAGCCATTTTTGCTCTATTGTCGAGTTCCCTGCTTGAGGTATTCCCAGGTAGTAAATCCACATCTACTTTGCATTTATCCTAAGATGGAATTTTCTGGGAATTTGTGGATTTGTGGAAGACGCTGTAATGTTCTTTATGACTGATGTTAAAAAACGTGGCTTCACTATGTGTGTGTGACCGACTGGATGGCTTCTTCAGGAAGCAGCGATGGATCACTGAGAATGGACGTGGTTGTGCTCAGCTGGCGAAGAGTACTCAGCACCACTGGAAAAACAAGAAACCACAAATTAATAACCACAACCTGCACAAGTGCAACTTTTTTGCAAAATACTGAAACTTGATTGAACATGTGTGATGCTTGTGTGGCAGGATCATGGGTGATATTTCAGACAGACACTGAAAAACAAACTGGAAACAGTTGTTAAAGATCTTTTATCGCCTTAAACTTGCATCACTGGATTTCTGGCAACTTGGAGTGTAACAGTGTGATGTAACGTGATCATGTTATCACCTAATAAAGAACTTGTTAAGAAATGGTGGATTAACAAATACACAATTTTGGGTGGCTGTGGCTCAGCTGGTAGAGTAGGTCGCCTTTGAATCGGAAGATTGTGGGTTCGATCCCCGGCTCCTCCTGTCCACATGTTGAAGTGTCCTTGGGCAAGACACTGAACCCTAAGTTGCTCCCAATGGTGGCTAGCGCCTAGCATGGCAGCACTGTAGCCATTGGTGTGTGAGTGTGTGTGAATAGGTGAATGAGTTGCCTTGTAAAGTGCTTTGGGACCTAGCTCAGGTCATGAAAGCGCTATTTAAAACGTACTCCATTTACAATTTTAAGGCACAATGTTATGAACCATGTGGAGTTGTGTTTTTGGTATTGAGTATTACATTGCACAGTTTCCTCCTCTAACATCATGGACATCAGTTGAAAAGCTAAACTTAAAGCTGATTACGTGGTTTTGCTGCACTTTCGGAAACTAAATTTGATGCCGTTTTCCAGGACAGTGGAGGTAGATTTGTCATGTCCTGTCTGTCAACCTGAGGAAAGTGACTCTTTGCCTGAATCATTCATTTTGAGGGGAGAGCCCCGCTACACATGGAATTAAAACTGTGGAGATGACATGACACAGTAGGCTGAGCTTCTAGCCAGCTGCTAAAACTGTGACTGAACGATAGCAATCTTTTGACGTCAACATACATTATCAGTGTAATCACTAAAGTCAGTGAGACAGGAACAAAAACAGAACATATTGACCAAGTTCTCGGGGAAAGAAATACTACTGGAAAGAGTGAATATTAACAGAATTGCGTTAGTAAATTTCCTGTCGTATCATGGTTATGCGATGACAGATGAAAAGGAAGAAAAATATAGATACAGCAACAGACAGGATGTAGAAAATCTTGAGTTAATGAAGTACACACAGCAACACCCTGCAGCCTGAAGGTAGTTCCTCAACGCTGCAAGTGACGCACAACTGCTGATCCTGGTGTGCAACACCTTTGTAACTCTGTTTATTTGTGTGTGTGTGTGTGTGTATTTAATAGAAGTAGTCTTTTACTTACTGGGTCTGAGCACTGGAAGGGAACAATGACGATCGAGCCATTGCAGTGTGGTCTGACACAGCTCTCCTGTGCTTGTTGTGGACACCATCCCGTTGAATGACTCAAAGAGAGGCTTGATAATGATGCTGAACTGGAATACATGATGGTCAAGGATCAATTATACACAGTGAGACTAATGTTATTCTGCCCGACTAACTGTTCGAGTACCAGACTCTAATCTGTCCTTTTGTTTTAGTGCTCCACACCTCATGGTGTGGTCTTGGTACAGAACTTCAGAGAAGCTTGAAGGAAACAAATTCATATTTAACTAATGCACAAATAACACTGGAAACCAACTACACTTGAGGTGGGAACTGTTGATCATAATCAATGTTGGAAGTGTAGAGATTAACTAGGTACATGGATATATATGATCTGTAAGTGTGCTGGTGTAATATCTTGTAGATATTGGAAAACTGGATTGGTTCCATCACAATGTTAACTAATATAACTAATAACAAATTCAGTCCCACTAGGCAGGAATGGACTGATGATGTAATTATATGAATACATGTTGGGATAAATTAATATGAAGGGGAGCAGCAGAGACACTGAGTTAATGTTTGAATGAAATTACAACAGAATAAAAACAAGGTAATGACTGTATATCTTTATGCCCATGGTTATATTTACTGCAGCTCTCTACATTTTCTGATCTCCACCATTAATGACCTGGAGTCATTATTTTGTAACAGTCAGGACTAGCACTAAATAAAAAGGAAAGGTCGCAGAGACGCAGCTACAGCTCAGACTCCTGACCAGTGAGGATGAGACAGCATTCCTGGACAGGACAGTATCAACCAGGGAAAAGAAAGGTTATGGGGCCTGACCTTCTTAGACCTGGCAGTCTGTTACGTCCTCCCTATTTCATCCTGCCTGCACTGCGGCAGCCTGGCAGATTCACAACAGTGTCCTTCATGCCTAAAATACAGAACCCAACAACTCAACAACTCAGGGTGATGCCAGCAAAGTCAGATACTGGTTCATAAAAAAAGGAAAGACGTCAAATCAGAACATCTCCAGGGCTCCCAAAATCAACCCAGGACTGCTTGACTTGTGGGACATGAGGGGACCACATGAAGGATTCCTCGGCCGCTTCTCAGGACTCACTGTTTGTACATACTGAATGCAGAGGTTCAACAGGACAGTTCCTCTGGAGGGTCCACTCTGCACCAGCAGCACAGCAGCAGGGGCGGCTGTGGCTCAGGTGGTAGAGGATCTCCCACAAACTGTAAGGTTGGTGGTTTGATCCCTGGCTCCAGCTGTCCACATGTACCATGTGTCCTTGAGCGGGATACTTAACTCCAAAATGCTCCCGATGGTAGCTAGCGCCTTAGATGGTAGCTCTGTTTCCATTGGTGTAAATTGGTAAATTGCGAGGCAACAAAACTTGGAAAGCACTTTGTAGATCTAAGCTGGGTAAACAAGGATCTATACAAGTTCAGTCCATTCACTGTTCAGCAACAAGCTTGATCGTCCCCCAGCTGGGTTTCTTGGACAACAATGACTCCAGGTAAGATGACTGATTAAATGATTATCTGCTGTTGTATCTTAGTGTCAGAAGATGCTTCACTCATGGCTGAAAATGTAAGGAGCTCCTTGGATAACAGACACATAGCTACAGAATTACTGGAGCTAGATTCGGATTTGGTCCCCGAATCTAGCTCAGCATGTGTAGATGAGTCCTTCAAGAATTTTAATCTGACACCAGCCACAAGGCAAATGCCAAGCTACTGTGTTTGCCTACTTTAATAATTTGTTCGAAAGCCAGCAAAGCAGTTCCCTATCTAAAATACAGTGTGATTGGATTGTACAGTGGATTCTGTTTCTTTCTATATACTTTACACTAAACTGATCATATCTTTGCTTTCTGCACAAGTAGCAAATTTTTAAATTATTCAGTCTGCCTTTGGTGTCTTGTGATTTCCTGCCATTATCAGTCAAATATCACCGGTCTGTGCCTCTCTGACACTAAACCATGGCACATGAAACTATAGTTGTGTCCTTGATAAACAGCAACCAGAGTGAGAGCTCTTTCTTTGAAGGATACGATCCAGAACTTCCAGTTCTGAAGAGTGCGGTTCTTTACATATTCATCAAACTTCTCCTGCATGTGGTCGCAGCGTTGACGTCTCATAGGCACCCCTGTTGCTGGGAGCTGTTCCTGACACAAGCTGTGGTTAGGCAGTGAGAAGAGGCAGAAAGAGTTGGTAGTTACTATATTAACTGTCATAAGTCGTGTGAGAGACGCACAGTGTTTTGACATACCTGATGGAGGTGTTGAGCTCCTCTATCTCCTCTCGTAGTCTCCTGACTTCATCCTGCAGCTGCTGCCTCTCCTGCTGGAGCTTCCCAATATGTTCCACTGTCTTCTGCAGGGTGACTGCATTAGTGATCTAAATGCACAAAGTTGATAAATAGGTTTATTATACACAGTAAACAAACAAATCTGTTATGGATGTTTAATGTCAACACACAGATACACAGACTTACATTTGATTGTGACTTTAAAGTGGGAACCAGGTTGCCGAGTGTCTTAAAGCCAATATTTATGTTTGATCGTCTCTTTTGCTCGGCAGATATTTGTGTCCGTCGGTTCTGTCGCATATCAGCAGGGGAGATATTACACAGAGGTATTAATGAGAGTGTCTCGGATATTACAGAGAAAATGTTATTATCCAGGAATGAAATTCCATCTATGTAATTTCACTCTAGGTATTGAGATTTAATATTTTTATTCAAAAATTAGCTTTAACCTGTGCAAGACCTATCTGTCCTTCAAATACAAACATGTTTATCATTTTATGTTAAAAAACATGAGCACACACAAATACAAACCTGATTATGCTCATTCTTTATCAAAGCTGAACTGCTGCTGCCGATTATTGACTGGGGACTGGGAACTTGATCTAACCCACATGGTGATCCTTGACCAGATACTGGTTGAGTGTGCACTGAAACAAATAAATAAACAAAGAAATGATTTTTAAGAAGTAATGGGCTCAAAATTTGAGGTGCCTTCTAGTTTAAGTAAAGTCTCACCAACACCAGAAGCTTTTTTGCGACTGTAAGAATATGACTTTTCTTTGGGGACAATGGCCTGGGGAGACTTCTGCGTCCGAGGCACAATGTGAAATCCAGGAGCCTGAGATTCATGAAAACCAAGAAAAGAATATAAAATGACATTACAGAAACACTGCGGTAAAATTTTATACCTCTTACTGCAACAGGATAAACCAGATGATGTAATATTAGACTGACACAGTAGAAAATGAAACCGTGAGTTGAAAACATACCGCTCCAAGATGAGAAGGAGTGATTACCACGCCAGTATTAGAGACCACATCTGCTTTCATGGGTGTGGGTGTAACAATCACAGCATTGGCATGACCTGGGAAAGGGGCTGAAAGGATTTTGTGGATTCAAACATGAACATTCATAACCTCACTGAATCATTTTTGAGCAGTTTTCAGAAACCAAATTTCAGCTTTTTTGTCTTGAAACTGAACCCAACCAAGATTGTTTTCAAAAAGTGAAAGCACAACATCCGTGGTAGACATTTTCAGCCTTATAAAAGACTTCAATCAATGTAAACAGTTTCTGTAGAGATTATTTTAGTTAACAATATTAATCAGAAATATTAATTTAATAATCAAATTACTGAATTGTTTTACTAAAGATATTTTTTCTCAGTGTATCCAAATATCAACACAGATCCACTGAAACCCAGTCGGGAAATTCTTTTGTTCTTCCTATACAGCATTTACAGTGACTCAGATACGTGTCCAAAATGTTACTTCACTGTGACTGCAAGTTAATGTGACTCAATTAGAAAGCAGTTAGCGCTATCTTGTGGTAATTAAGTTCAAAGTAGTACAATGTTAAATTTCTATTTTCTAGAATGATTGTGTTGACCGTGAAATCAGAAACAACAGACCTGCCAGGATGAGGTGGGAAGAAGGGAGGGTGTTAGCGGGAGCAATCCTTTGCACGGGACGGATTTTGTTGGCACTGGATGATTGAAAAGGGCGAGGGAGAGCAAAAGTCTGAGGATGCTGGACGGGAGTGGTGGGCAGCGGGACCAGAGGTTGGAGTTGGGAGGGTGGAGGTTGTGTGGATATGGAGCTATAATCAGAACTGTGGCTGAAGGTGGTGGCTGAGTTGCTGGGTGTGACAGTAGAAGAGGCTGTGTGCGTGATCACGGAGGGCTCTACAGTGTCATCCAGCGCTGAGGGGTTGTTTAAGGGTGAGGGAACCATGGGTGCAGCAGAAGGCATGTCCTGACCTGGAAGGCACTGCACCAGAGGATCATGGGAGACGGAGGAGACTACTGCTTGATCACTGGGCGCCACCTGCCCAGGAAACAGGGCCATGTAGTTTTGTACATAAGAGGCATCGCCACCACCACCACTTGTTTGACTGGTCTGACTGTCCATGGGAGGAGGGATGTGGTTGGTTGTGAGCTGCATGGAGCACATTAACTGGGCCTGAGAAGGAATGACAAAAGGAAAGAAGACAAACACATTCAGTCCTTTCATATAGTGCCACATGATACTGAACAGAAGCAGCTTTGGGTAAGTTAATGGGAATTTTTTATTTGATGTGAGTAAAACTATGGCATGCCTTATTGGACATTTCTAATTTTTATATGATTTCTTTAGCTGTCAGCACTGACAGTGTGAGATGTGGAGAGGACTAGGAGCTGGTCTAACCCTTGCACCAGAGGACACTGTCCAATGAGACTTGCGTTCAAATCAAACTAACCACACCCCTAAATCTTCCTCTGTTTGAAGCTCGACTTACTAATTATTTTTTTCAGATGAGTCACTGATGAGAAGAGTGGACTTCAGCTAATGACATTAAAATGACTTGTGGACAAAAATTAATAGTATTTCATGGTTAAAAATAAAGATTTTTGAATTGAAGTCATTTGGAGGTAGCATCTAGTGGCTACTGCAAGTATTACACCTTTTTGCACTTCCACACTGGCATCAATTTTGTGCCCCAGTTGCTACGTCCATGTCCATTATTGTAGTACACAAATCTGCACGCATATCAACAACATTATACCTCAAACCAAAACACAGCCAAAGGTTCACCTGAAAGCAGTGACATCACTCCTTTTTGTTCCTGCACTTCATGTATATATTCCTTAAAATCTTTCCATTAATGTACTGTGCCAAATTATTTATTTGCCATGGCTCTAGGATACAGAGCTACTTTAATGTTTTGATTCCTTTAAGTCAGATAAGGATCGATATAGTAAAACATTTATGGATCCAACAGAAACACTGATTTATATTTTGAAATGGGGAGCATCAATGTGATAGACAGCATAGGAGAGAAGCAAAATACTGAGCCATGTCAGTGAGTGCTGCATTTATTGTTAACCAGTTTGAGAAAGTCATGTATGAAAAGTGCTGTTTAAATCAAGTTTAGTAATATTATTATGTTATATAGATTTTTTTTGTGACTTTAATACATAAACTGAATAGAAATGGACAAAGCAAGCATGACCTCACCCATTGGTTTGTGGACTCCAGTTTTGAAGGCAGGAGATCGGCATTTGAACGTGACCATGTTGGTTGTTTGGAGCCAGAAGTGACCATATTTCTATATGACCAAAGGAGCGAGGAGGCGGGTCTAACCCATGAACACAAGGTCACCGTCCAATGTGCATGAGACTCGACTTCAGTGCCGGTCTCATCAGAGATCAGGCTTGTTGATCAAGCTAACCACGCCCCAAAATATTCCTCTTTTTGAAGCCTAATATCTACTCAATGTTCTTGATGTGGTATATCAGATGTAGCTAATTACATCAAAATTACTTGTGAAATAAATTACGGAGTATTTCATGATCTAAAATCATGACTTTTGGATTGACGTTAGCTGGAGAGGCCTCCAGTGATCATCTGCAATTTTGAGCTGCGTTTCTCCATTTCTATATACAATCTATGCTTCAACCAGATAAAAGGTGTGGAACAAACTCTCAAAAACTGACCAAAAACTTGCATCAATTTTTTTTTTCCCCAAAAGCTTCTTCTTGCAGAAAGTGTAATCAGGTGGTGTGTGTTAGGGAGTGAGCCAGGGGTTGATGTTTACCTGTGACTGAGAGCTGCTGCTGGGTAGAGGGGTGACAGATGATGCAGTGGGGGAAACAGAGGGGAAGACGGAGGACTGACGGAGGCTGTGAAATAAGTCTGGAACAAGAGTCTCTATGTTAGCTAGAGGTTAGTAAAATCAAACTACTTTCTGTGTTAAGCTAAGCCAACTGCTGCAGCAGAGTTTCTACAACATGTGCGCTTGATTCCTATACAATGTGCACTATTAGTTTGTGCATAGTGCTACTGCAGCTATGGGTGGTGTCTTAGTTTCTACCTTGCAATGGATCAAAAGAATCCATGAAGTCTAGGTTGGGTTGTAAGGGGATGAGTCCTGGTTGGATCATGTCTGCATTCCCTGCATGAGCTTTGGAAGATAAAAGACAGAGACGTAGAGCAGAGAGACAAGTATAGTCCTGTATTTTGACTGATACAACAAATGATATTGAGATCCACTCCCAAACAGCACTGATATCCAGAACAGTTCATCTGATATCAATTAACAATCAAGTGTTTGTTGATTTGAGTGGATAGTACTAAGCAGTACAAAAACATCAGAACAGACATTTGATTATTTTCTCACCAATCTCCCTTGGATTCGGCCAGGCTATGGGCTGATGCGAGGCCAATGTAGAAAACAAGGTGTCTGAAAACTCAGACATCAGAACATCCATGTCAAAGAGGGAGTCCATCTCCATTGGGGCAGGAGGTTCATTATGCTTACGAGGCATACGCCGTGCAGCAGTCTCTTCATCCTGATAAAAGGAGACACGGAGCATGTCTGGAGAGACTTCCCCAAACAGCGACAACTGCTCCTCTGGCCCCTTTGAGTGTCCAAAATGCAACCACCAAGCCAGTTAATGACACACAAACCATGCAGTATTGTGTACAGCCAAAAAAGGGATGCCACGAAAGTGATCCATGCACTAGTCCTAAAATGCATCCTTATTTACATGTACAGCACTGTGCAAAATTTCAAGGCATTTTGGATGAACCGATTCTTATACAAAACACAATACCTCAAAGAGGCATCTGTTTCATCCACATCATTAATGACGACTGCAAACACACAGCCAGAGTCATAGTATGATTCCCACAGAGCTCAGTTCTCACTTTCATGGAGAGAGTATGGAAAAACATGCGGAGAGAGGTAACACTGTAAAAAGCCTTATTCATGACATTGTCGCTTTATTTTCAGTGTCTGAAACTTTTGCACAATGCTGTTTGTGTATATATGGCATCTGTGAGCATATTACAAGCTAAATTAGGTGAAGTGAAAAGTACTTTGATTGCATAGTCAGAGATGATCTGTTAAAAAGCATGAATAAGGGGATGGGTTAGCATGAAATAATGCTGTTAGTATCAACATCAAGTTACACCAATGCTGATGATGTTGATACTAAAAGCATTTTGGTGAATTAAGCATGGTGTAGTTTTGTGTACCTTAAGTAAACTGGAGAGGTCATCATCCTTGTGCTTCTGTAGCTAGAAAAGAGTCAGTGAGTGCAACATTGGATAAATATTTGTTTTATAGCCAAACAATCACAAAAATGAATATATTGATAAAATCCCTGACATTCCCCCGAAAAACTAAAATGTTACAACAGAAACCTGAACAATATAGTACCCTTTTCTTAAAGTATGTTCTCCACTTGTGGTATTCTCTTATGACGATCTCAATTCTTTTTTTCCAGCATTTCCCCTCTGTGGCAATGACCTGCAGAAAACAGAGAGATGGGAAGTAAACCAAAGTCCACAATGAGCACAAAGCACAAAGAAAGGAAGCAGTGAGGGAAACATAAAACAATAAAACAAGTAGATGCTTAAGAGACTGAACATAAAACAATCAGCAATATATATAAAACAATCATGTATGTATGATAAAACAACGTTTCTGTTGCTGTCTGTACCCCTCACTGTGACCACATTTGGTTTGGTTTGGTTTATTTGACAAGGGACAACACAATTTCATAAAACACATGAGTGCACATGGTTAAAAAAGCCAGAATTAGCCAGAAAGTCTAGTTTTCATCTGTAGTCCCCTGGCCATGATGTGAAAACACAATAAAATACATCTACAAGAAAAAACATTGAAAAACAGTTGGTAAGACACCGATATAACAAATAACATATACATGACAAACTGTTAAGAGAGCACAGCGCACAGAATACCTATACAATATAATGCAAAATACATATTCAAACACTTACTGTGCAATAAAAAGAGAATAAGACATCACAACATATCATTAGATCACTGCATCAAAACATCACATCACAACAGGCATATCTTTAGTGTTGGCAGCTGTATTTTTTGTCTTTACCCCAGCAGAGCGATGGACATCCAGATCCATAGTTCCATCCAGGGGCGTCACAAAATGACAAACAGGATTCTCCCTTCTCTCCACATCTGGGGGATGATAAAACAACTGAAGTCACTGCCAGCTGAAATTACAGTTCCTATTTTTCCCCAGACAAGGACTTTCACAGTGCAATAAGAAAAAAAAACATTTGTGCAAAGGATGACATAATTTTCACAGACTGCAGCTTCACCAGGTCTTGCCAATGCAAAGAGCTTCAGGTACATCCTCATGGATCTGCAGATGGCTCATAAAATGTTTGACAGGGGTTGTGCTTATTTTTGAATGAGAGTTTATATTAGTCACGGTCTCAAAACTGCTCATGGTATGTAAACAAATGGCTAGTACTGTAGCACTAGTATAGCAAAGCTGCAAAGGCTTGTTTATGATTTTACAGATAATGTTGCAGTTACTGTAAGTGTAGTTTGTAATAACCACGTACATGTGAACCAAGATGAAGTGAACTAAAGCTGGAAACCTACAAAAAAGATTTTTGACAACAGGTTCCTGGACTAGATCCTGATGTTTGATTAAAATGTGTTAAATTGAAGTTAAATCAAATTACACACAAAGCAGTTTACAGTCTGTGGATACTAAATGAAAGACAATGTGGATCTCTTACACTGCATATACCAGGCTCTCCATATGGCATTGTTGAGTCGGATCTTGTCTCGCCAAAGGAGTTTCAGACCTTTGAAGTTTTTCCATTTCGGTGATACTAACTTACCACTGGAAGAAGGGGAAAAAAAAAAAGGAGTGAATTATTTTCAAGTGAAAACACAACAGGCATGAAGTAGTTTATGTAACAACCATAACTTCAAAGATCACAGCTTTATCATGAATTGATTCTACCCAGCTTCATTATCTTGACACTAGCTGGAAGAAGTGTTGCCTCTTTTGAAGTGATACCATAAACACATGGTTTTGATATTAATAATGACAATACCCCCAACTGTTAGCAACTAAGAGTGATGACCATTCACTGTGCCACTGATTCAACGTCGATCACTCAGTTAAAAGGTAAGAGAGCACCATTTAGTGAGAGGAAATACAGGTCTGATGACTGACTGTTTCATCAACAGACTGGCCTAAATTTAGCTCCTCATACCGAAGCAGGGATGGGCTGCTGACCAACCTGTACAAAAACAGAACTTGTATACAAATGTGTAACTGTTTGGAGAAAGTATACATGCAGTTTAACTATTCTTTGCAGAACTAGTTTGTGATTTGTCTTTTGCCAGGTAGGCTAAACTGTTCCCTGAGTATCCAAGCACAAACAGTACATGATTTAAAAAAAAAAAAAAGAAAAATGGTACCGGTCACCTTGACCAGAACTGACACAAAAAAATACAGCAAGCAAAGTAAACAAGAGAAAGCCTGTTGAGGTCAAACTCCAGTTAGAATTATACAGTAGTTAAATACAAGGAGTACATAAACCAGGTGGGAACATGACACACCTGTGAAGCCGATATAAAACAAAGAGACATGAGAAGAACTCATCAGTCTGCACTGGTACAGACACAGTATGTGAGCTCGATGATTACAGTGACATTATTGTGGTCATGTGCAGTCTGTTCAATATCAATGAACATCAACAATTTACTTCTCCCATAACAGAGAGTGAAACTTTGAGGGCTCAAAGTGTGCTGGCATAAATTTTAACCCATGAGTATATAAATAGTGTGAAAATGATGTCCGAAAGATATCAAAAGTGTTTTAGATTCATTTCCAAATGGTCTTGGCAGGACAATGCAGGGTTAGCTCACAGTTTCCCTCTGTCCATCCTTCCTTTTTTCCAGTCATCATTTGAGTGTTTACTTGTTCTATCAGTCCTGGACAAGTCCGTAGGAGAAGAAAAAGCTGTTTCTATCAGTAAGTACAGTAAGTACACTGACAAAAGAAAGGAGGCAATGTTAATCAAGAAAACTTTAGATCCACCACCAGTGTCTTCCATACACATAAATACTCATGACTTCTTATAAGATGAATGACAACAACAGAACAGTAACTGGTTTATAAATAGATGACCCAGTGATTTGTAGTCGGAGGGAATCCTCTGAGCAGCCAGAGCCAATGCTACAAACACTACAGCTGTAAATAGAGAACTATGGGTAACCTGAGCCTCACCATTTTTTAATTTTTTTTTACACTACTTCCATCTTAAAAACTGCTCACACCAACTGCATGTGAGGCCAATTTTCATGTAACCCTTTAGTGTATAAACACATATACTGCTTTTATATTGTCTTTAAGCCCATAAACTTACCAACATTCATTGTCCTGGTTTTGTTTTCCTACCTTTAAAAGGACAGCTGGGCCAAACAGTGACTGATAATGATTCATAATGTCTCAGTCATTGTCTGATGGATCTGTTTGTCTGCTATATTATGACTTCATCAAAATACAGCCGGGGTTTGGACTCTCTGCTGGATAAAACAAGTAATTTGAAAGTGTAAGTAAACTTGGACAATTTGGTTACATGTTTCAGGTTTAATAAAAATAATTAATCTAATAAATCAGCTATTTGAATAAGAATTGTTTGATTAACCAATAATAAAAATAATCAGTAGATGCAGCCTTACTCGACCTGTATGATGTAGATGACAACAACAACTCTTTCAGTTTCAGGATTTCATCAAGTCCAGTTTTGGTTTTTGCTTCATTTTTACAGACATTTATAAAGTAAAAATCTCAAACATTGGCACAGCATTGCTTCAATGAATGCAAAGTATTGCTCGCTTCCTTGTGTTTTACATGTTTAATTATTAAATATTATTAATTTAACAATTATAAAATGGTTTCTACTGGCCAGTCCAAGTAAAATGAATAAATAAATAAACTAAAAGACAAACAGAACAGAACTGTAAAATAAATAAAATGAACTGAAGTGTCCCATTTCCAGAGGACTAATCCAAAAATCACACCATAGGTCAGTGTCAGAAATCATAGCAATCAAGTTTTGGATTTGTAAAAACAAACCAGTCTTACTATTATGACTAAGATGCTTGGTTTAACACAACAAAGCCAGAAAGAAATACCAGCACACATATTTTATCTCTTCTAGGAATTCCTCAACACTCGGCTGATATTAATTCTCACAAGCACTCCTGCTCCCTGAATGGTCTCATACCTTAAATAAACCAGGGGTAATATGAGGGTCTGTCCCGGGCCAACAAAAGGAGCAGGGGACTGACCGAACAATCATCAGGTAAATAAGAACATTATGTCATGTAAATCCATATGTTTATGAAGAACAAGGCTAGGACTGTACCTGCCGGTGTTCAAAAAGCACCATAAATTATTTCCTCAGCCGTGAAAGAATGTATTTGTATTGAGGCCCTCCCTGTGGAAACTTTGCCAAGGCATGCTAAAGCTCTCCTTCTCTTGGCCCAGCACCAATACTCCTCAAAACGTTTAAACTGGTTGCTTCACTTAAGTTTGAGGCTCGATACAGTCAAACATAATTATAAATGTGCTCCCCCCCCCTTCTATGATCCCCCATTAATCAACCCTGGATTTCCACAAATGTATGTTTGGGTAAGGGTTGGTCAGACACTGCTAAAATAGGTTCCACTTTGATTATACATAACAAAAACACTGGAGTCTCTGAATGTTTTCTTTGCAGATGATTTACACTGCACTGATAATACTTGCAAACAGAACTCTTACTATTACTCTGGAGCATAAGATCGAAGTAAAGGGTGTGAATACTTCTTTTTTACTACTGCACCAAACTCAGGAAGTTACAGGGAGACTCGTGACTGAAGTTTCACAGTGTTCCCCTTAGTCTCATGCCTGAATCTGCTGATCTACACAGGATACAGAGGAGAGCTCAGTGAGAGCTGTGTCCTGAGGTCTGGTCTCACATGAACACACCGAGAGCTGGTGTTTACTCACCTGTAAGCAAGGGTCATGCACTCAAAGAGTTTAGTGAGTGAAGCGTCTATGGAGAGGTGTGACATGCTCGCCTTGCCAAAGTGATAAGTCTGACAGGTCTGTTTGTTGACAGTGTCGAAGTCGTAGCCTTTCTTCGGGGGGTGCTCGCTGTGGGGCGAGGACACCATGAAGTGTCCGCTGTGGATGATCTGTGACTCCAGCCCGTCCGCCCTCCTCAGCCCCAGGTGAGTCTCCTCCACGTCCGAGTCGTCATCCTGCTCTTGCTTTATGCTCGCCGGCGGGCGACGGTGTTTCTGCCGTAAAGACATCTCTCTAGTAGCCATGTCAGTAACTCACCAGACAAATAGCTAACGTTAGCCAGCAAGCTAGGACAATAAAACTCTCCCTTTCATGAGGCTTTGTCAGCGGCGCGGGGAAACACAGCGGAGTCAAAGTTTTCCAACTCGGAGCCGTGAAGTCGGAGTCCTCGGTTCACTCATTTTAAAGCTCACAGTTGGTGATTAGTGGCTCAAGTTAACTTGCTGTTGTCTTGATATATAGTTGACGTAGTCACAGGGTCCAGCTGACAAAAAAAATGTTCGCAGGCTCTTCTCTTCGGGGCAGGAAGTTCCTGCGCCAGGGCTTCTGTGATTGGCTGGAGTCAGAACCCCGCCCACCACAGGACTCAAAATAAACTGAAGCGACAGGTCGCCGCGAGGCCGTAGGCGCCTGCTGCAGGTGACCAGTGTAACACACAGTGTTCTTACTTAACCTCCAGCTATCCTCAGATTTACTGACATCTTTTATCTTTGGGGTCAGTTTGTCTAGAGAACTTTTGACCTCCACAAAATCGTGACTTTCAAAATTGTTATTGAAGATTAGGCTTCAAGATAAGATAAAATAAACGTTATTAATCCCACAGCAAGGGAATTGTTTTGTCACAGCAGCAATATAAGGTGCAAACACATAGTAGAGCAAAAACGACTAGAGAAGAATTTTAAAGAAAAACACGAAACACACAAATAGAGATAATAATTATAGAAATATGGATTTAACAAACAGCTAGCTAGTATAAGTTGCTACCTAAATATCCCTTTAAACAAACCATAAGACCCCATCCCACCTCCTTATACATCCAGAATACCTATTAATAAACAATGAAAACACAGTAAATCACCATAAAATCTCACAGAATAACCTAAAATGTAATAGAAAGACAGTTTTGGTGTTTTTAAAGTAGCTAAATGATTTCTAACTAAAAATAAAATTATTTATAACACAAGTGCTGCAAAGTCTGTACAGGACATTAAAAACATTTTTGTTATACCCTCATTAATTTTCAAAAAGTCATGAAATATTAAGCAAAAAAAGTTAGCTATTTATTTTGAGACGTTAAAAATTAAGTGGTTGACCCTAAGGATAATAAAATAATAATAATAATAATAATAATAATAATAATAATAATAATGATAATAATACAAAGTATTATTCTCAAATTTAAATAATTCAATTTTCTTCCATTTCTACTGGTCCCTCATGCTTGCAAATATAAGTATGAAAGTTCATTATACAGTCTGTTTAGAACATTACTGTTATTACTTTTGGAGTTGAACTCTATAATGGTTGAATTTATATACATTTTCTACACTTTTATTTTTGGATTGGGTGTCAAATAAATCCAGACAAGTCTCTTGTGGCCACATTGTCTAGTGCTAAGAGTACAAGCCACATGGACACAACGTTCCCAAGTAAATTTCCAACCACCCCAACCTTTACTGCATGACTCTTTGACCACTTTTAGCAATCACAGGCAATTTTTCTAAGAATTACATATTTTATTGCCGTACTTAAAATATGTTAAAATTATTAGAACTTCAATTAATGATTAATATTTCACTAAGTGTTATTTGATATTGGTATTATTTGTACATATATTTTTCTGTGCCTCTGAATCAAAACAAAAAGTCATGGAATGTGAGAGACCACAACGGCTATGGTCCTTTCTCTGTTGAAAGTTTCAGTGAGTCTTCCTATAATAGTAAAGACAGTAATAGATGTTATATTTTGTATACGAAAACAAAATAGTAATAACCACTAGTGTGATATAAGTTCCTTTATTTGAAAACCATGTAAAATGTCTGCATTCAAAACTACTTAAGTGAAAAGGAATATTAACCTTTTCAAATCTAAAAGGGGAAAGCATCTACTGTAAAACATTTTTTCCAGAGTGCTATAGTAGTGAAACTTAACCAGAGGTAACATTATGCCATTAACAGAGATTCTTCTAGCAGACAAGGTTTTTTTTTTTTTTTAATCACTCTGGAGGCGAAGACCTGCCACTCTGCTCCGCTGAATGTGGGAAGCCCAGGATCTGACCTGTAAATGTCTCCATTGATATCTCATCTGAGATCGCACACTCCAGTGAATACTCTGAATCTCCACCTGAACACACACATCAAATGTAATAATGGTGAAGTTATGTGAATTAATGTGGCTGTGGCTTGAGAATAGGTTTTGTATTACATACCGTGAGATTTGTCATGCTCAGACTGCCCCCTGCCTCCTTCCTCCTCTTCTTCATTGAGGCCTAAAAGTGTAGCAAAACACTCTGCCACCTCTTCCTCTGTCATGTGTTCTCCTGTCAGTAAAATTAAAATATTGCTTGTCATGCAATGAAACATGGAATAGAAGATAAAGACTTTTCTCAATAATGTGAGAATAACACAGGTGATGACAGGCAGATTAATGTTTTTATAACTCAACAGCCTGCAGCATACCTCGAACCTGTAGAAGTTCCAGTAGCTTCTGTCTCTGCAGAATTGGCTGTCCTGTACTGTCATTATTACCAAGGACGTGGAAAGCTTTAACAAGCTCATTGTTAGAGATGCCAAAAGCTGGCCGGTGGTTGACATACAGCTTGATAAACTCCTCCAGGCTGACGTCAGTCACATATCTTCCAGTTTCAGCATATTTGCTAAACTTGACCTCATTGTGTATGTCTTCTATCTGATGATAAAAAAAAAAAAACTTAGTGGTCTGTTATCACAACTCTGAGGTGTAAAACTGCTTTTTGGCTTATTGGTTGTACCTCCTGTTCAGTAGGGAAGTAGGCCAGTGCTCTCATTAGAAAAGGAACCTCTGACAGGGGAATTTTGGTGGAGACTTGTCGTTTCTCCATTGAATCAATGCCTTGATGACGCACTTGGCAGTAGTAGAAAAAGTCCTCCATCTCCTATTGACAGAAAATCTCAAAGCACTGAAAATCTGTGGTCAACATGGCATCATAACTGACGGTCTAAAACTTCTATCTGGAGCAGGAATACAACTTTAAATAAAAGCTGATGTCTGAATATTGTGGTCTTAATGTTTCATATTTCTTCTCAAAAGCATCCACTGTCCAAAATATTCACTCAGACTACCTTCTCCAGTTGTCTTTGATGTTTTATACACAACACTGCATATGTCAAAACAAGAGCTGTCATCTTCACTATAGAAACAAACAAATGTAAAAGGGCACTGAGCTGCATGCTGAAATAATCTAGAACAAAGAAAAAAAACACATGCCAAATATTTCTATGAAACCAAGTAACAAAAATCCTAAGCCTGAGTGAATCAATATACAAATCAACACATAATAACCTTAATGACACCATGTATTAGGGACTGGGACACCTGCTTGTCTAATGGAACTGCTTGTTGGCTTAATGCACAGCCGTCATAGAGAACAGGGTAAACTGTTAACTCACCCTGTAGAACTTGCCGTCTCTCCCTCCCTCTAAGAGAGCGTAAAAAGGCACAAGGTTGTTTCCACCCAAGGCAGCTGCTGCCTCCAGCACACTACATTCACAACAAGTGAGAAGACCAGTTTCAGGAAACATTATTATGCTGTTTATGTATTTGCACTAGTTCGCATAAATCTTACTTTAGGTTTATTTCCCATGAGAGTACAGTGCAGTCAGATCCTCCTGCAGTAAAAGCAAATCGGCCATCGTAGGAGCAGGCAAACAAAGACACCCCGGTCGGATGACAGACCAAAGCACTGGATTTGTAGGGGTTTCCATCCAGAGGCAAAATCTGGAGGCCCAACTGCAGGACATACCTCTTAGTGAGATTATCATTAATCTGAAATACTATTATACTGTGTTATTTACTCTTAGCTGAACACAGTGACAAAAAGCATGAGATTAATAAGTAACAGGAGAAAGAATTCTGAAGCAATATGTCATGTAAGAAAAAAATAGATCTGCCTGCATTAATGAAATATTTATCTTTTTTGTGTAATAAATCAGTTACTTTCAACAGAGTCCCATTTTGATTTTACAAAGCAGGTTATTTGATAAAAGACCACAAACAAAATAAAGCAGATTATTTTTCAAAATACTACAAAGAAGTGTCAGCGCTGACCTTGTCCTCTGTGATAAATGCCAGGTAATATGAGTTTGTCTCAGCTTCTTTAGACTTGGGAAGGGCCACTATTTGCTTAAGGGGCGAGCCATATGTTGGGCCGAGGAGAGTCTTTCTGTTTTTGTTGAAGGTGACACACACATTTATTAATGTTTTCCAGTAATCAGCAATCAGTGATCTTGTTACAGTACTTTACAGACCTGCACATCTTGGTTGTGCTGTTGAAAAGTTTCATCTTGTATTGGTCTGAGGCCGTGAGAAGGAATTGCTCTGTTGTGAGGGGAGGATACCAACCCATGCACGTTGGCACCGCACTTTGCTCAATGCGCTCCGAGCTTAAGATGCGGAGCTGGTGCACAACGCTGTTTTCCAGGTCATACTCCACCTGTTATTTCACACATGCAAACAAAGCTATGTGTACCAAGAATTGGCCATAAACTTTATCACAAAATGCCAAACTACCATATTGTGCTACAATTTTGACAGTGTGGTCTAACCAATCGGCGGTCCATTCCTAGAGAGAGAAGTCTTGGTTGGGTGTTGTCCAGGTGAACCCCAAAAAGAAGGTCTTTGATCGGCTTGTAATGGGACTGGTATCTGCCCAGATACATCCAACGAGGCAAAGAGCCTTTATTAGTCTGCAAGCAGAACACTGTCACTACTTTACCTGCATCCTAACAGAGAACAAAAAAAAAGGGTTATGTCACACTTGAAACTATGAAAATATTATCTATGATCACAGCCAGAAATTTGTTTTATCTCATACTCAGCTTTAATAATATGTGCATCATATCACAAATTCTAGTCCAGAATCACTGTTGAGACTAAGTTCAGAAATATTACAGTTAATACATAACGCAAATACTTGCTCACCGCAGTGGCAAGATACTTTGAGTCTGAGGAGAAGGTGATAAGATGGATGCTGTCTTTAGTGTATTGGAAACGTTCCTCTGGATCACTTTGCAAAGTGCTGGGATTCAGGATGTGAACAGCTCCACTGCCAAAACCAACTGCCAGGAATACCCCTGTTTAGAGACAAAATCAAACAGCAGCTAGGAAACACTACATGTATGCAAAAATATTTATTTATTTATTTTTTAGACATTGTCATTCAGCCAGCGAATGGGCTCACCTTTCGGGTCAAAGTTGACACACTGAATTGGATTCAATTTCTCAAAGTCCCTCTTGCTGATGAGTAGTTTGTTGTTATAGTCCCAGACTTTTAAAATGCCCCTTTGATTGCCCATGACCACAACTGGCTTATTGGGGTGGCATGCCACTGTCTGTCGAGACTCATAATCCCCATGCAGCAGGATTTGAGGAATACCAGTCCTTACATTCACATGTACTACTGTGGAACTGACTGTGGACACAACATAGTTCCTGTAGAAAAAGCAATGTCAGCTTTGCAATCATAAGCTTGTATTCAACAAAGCAGTTTAGACTTTGTATTTCTTATACCTGATAATAATTGGTTTGACCTCCTGAGTGCAGTCCTGCAGGTACCCCTCTGTACACTCTTTGGAGAAGGAAATGGAAAGAATGGCATCCAGGTTGAAGTCACTGTACCAAATCATAAGCTTTAAGTTTTCATCATAAAACTTGATTTGGCCTTGAGAATCACCAGTTACGATACAGCTGTAATATGAAATGAGACACAAACAAGGACAGATTAGAGACCAGTAAATACAAGTGATATTTAATGAGACCAAAAAATATATCTGGTTCTGACTACCGATCAGTTGTGGTGAGAACAGTAATTGGATGTTGCTGGAGCTGAATTAGGGATGTTTTCATTGTAGCTAAGACTTCCATCACATCCCACACCATAATTTGTCCTTCAGTGGCCGTTAGGACTTGAGGCTTTCTCATGTGAAACACAGAAAGACTGCGAGACACATCACTGGTGGCTGAAACCTTGAACTGCAACGATGAACACATCAAATATGGCAAAATATTTATCAAAACAGTACAAAAATAAAATGGACATCTTTCACAATTTAATAACATCTTATACAAATAATAATCACTGTTACCTTACTGACCCTCTGGGCAAAGTATTGCAAACCTCCATGGGCCTGAAAAATGATGAATAAAATAAACATACATGCAAAAACTGTGTTACTTTTTTTTTGAAGAATAGCTGGACTTACTGTCTGGTAGAATAACACATGGCTTTCACTGGTGCTGAGCAGCTGAGTGCTATCATTGGGGTTAAAAATGATGTAATCCTGAAAAATAATTCAACATGTGATTTCCTCAATTCAGGTGACATTTAACGGGAAGAAAACAAACAAAAAACATTTTACTTACTTGAAAGCCCCACTGAGAATCAAGTTCAACAGACCACAAAGGCTTTTTTGTTTCATTGGTCCAATCCCAAATACACACACACTGACAAGATCAACATATGGTTAATAGGTTTTAAGAGATGCAAATTCAAAATGAACAAATATTCACTAATTGGTCTTTTCCTCAGTTGTGCTTTTTTACAGTCTAGATGAAACAACACTGTTTACAGCATGTTTTTTTTATGTGTAAGTGAATCTCTGTGCCAACCACACTGTCAAACTCACTTGAACTTCTTCAGCCCCAAGCGTTACAAGATGTTTTGTGTCTCTTGAAAATGCCATCGCAATGACACCCTTGTCAGAGTGGCATTTGAATAACGTATGCACAGGAATACTGGAAGAATGATCATACACGTGGTTACCATCAGGAGCAATGGTTAATACATAAGAATAATTAAGAAATGGAGAATGACGCATTACCCTGAGTAGGAGTCCCATATTATTACCATGCTTTTCAAGCCCTGGTCAGCTGTTGCAATCCACCGTCTGTCTTCACTCACACACATACATGAAATGGGGTGGGAGTGACCCTGAAGACAGCAACGAGCATTTACACTAGGCTATTAAAAATCTAATCTGTAAACTGTTATCAAACAAAGGACAGTTAGGTTCAAAATGTGAAAGCACTAGTGAGGATACTTTGTAGTTTCCATTTGTTTTTAATTTTATTATAACATTCTTAATTATTAATAATGATAATATCTGCTTAAGAAGTTGTATCACAAGTATAATATCTGAAAAATGTGCCCTGCTCCTATTTTGAATACAGATCATAAAGTTTGTTAAGTGTTTTCATGCACCATGTTTTGCTTCCTAAGAAACCTTCAGTCTTAATTTTTCCTAAGAGAGCCCCTGTTTGCTTAGAATAACAGACACTTTTAATTAATTCCGATGCCATGCCTCCCATCATCATAATGCTACTTAGTAAGCAATTAATTTACAAATACTTTACTTGGATTTACTTAAATAAGCCATCGATGAGTAGGTCAAATCCACATGAATGTCACTCAACATTTGACATTTTGTGTATGGGATACAATTCAAGAAAATCCAATCTTTTGTACAAAGAAGTTACCATAGTCAATGCAAGTTTACTTATATTTGATTACAGACCTAGAAATAGTGCAAGAAATATTTCGTTTTCATTTTACACATCAGAACATTTTATTTTTTCATGTTTCTAAGGTCCTTAACTTTTCTGATTGTTTTCAAGATAATATGACAACTTTTTTATTTGGTCTCAGAATTGTGGATGCCATTGAAAAGCTATATCACTCATAGCACTGAGTTAATCTGAAGCACAAGGTGTCATATTCTTACCAAACTTGAAAACTAACAACACTTTTTACCTGAAGTATGTGCTGAGAGTTTGAGGTGTGATTATATAGGATCCCAACATTAGCTCCAGCATAGAGGATCACCAGCTGATCGTGGTCTTGCAGACTGAAGACAGGAAGAACAGGATTCATCCCAAAGACCCACTCCAGTGACTGGATGAGGAAAAAATTTACAATATTGTCATGAGCCATTTCAATTTCTCACTGTCCTTTTTATGAGCCTTGAACCTTTTTGAGAGTCGATATACAAATGTGAACATTAGGCATACTTACCAGAGCATGTGGGCTAGTATGAGCTAGCTTCTTTGGAAAAAGTGTGTCTTTGGTTGCCGTGTAGACGTGAGACTGCCCAGTCATCTTAGGTATATCAGCCTCAGTTGGCTCTGCTTCATCACTCCTCTGCTTCTCTTCATTTGTACCTGCTCGTCCACTGTGCTCCCCGTGTTGCTTTTCCGCTGTGGGTGACTCCTGCGCCTTTACTTTAGCCTCTGACATAATATTTAACTGCAAGGACGAGTAATCCCACTTTTACTTCATAGAGCTTTCTCTTCCTGTTCTATGAACCTGAAAGTTTCTGCTAACGCTACAGTTAACCTTGGCTAAATCAGCCAAAGAGTAACGTTAGGCTACAAATCTTGTACTTAAATCTACTTAAACACATCACAATAATATCAGCTGCTTTATAATTTAATTACATCCGATATCTGAACTGGAATCTAATCTATTTAGTCATGAGTAGCCGTTATATCGAAAACCCCCAGTAAAGCATCCCGTTGCCTAGTTACCGCTAGGCGACTGCACGAGGAAGGAAGCGCTTTAAAACTAAATATGGGCTTTCCAGTCGAGCCTTTCAAATTAAAAGCACAATTTGTCAGTAGTTTGCATGGACTTATATATACAGTTTATGAGTTAAAGGTAAACCAGGTCACCAACTAAGACACAGCTGCCCTGGGCCCCGATTCCCCATGGTTACCATGTTACAATTAGTCTGGAGAACAACATAATGTCTGTGAAGATTTTCAGTGATCTAGATCATGGTCATCTAAATAGTTTTGAATCTAGGCGAACTGGACTTGGTTTTAGATTCTTGATGACATTTTGAAAACTTTTGCATCTTCAACAATCTTAAACCAAGTCCAGCTGCACTAGATTCAATGCTGTTTGGAGTACAACATTTGAACTAAAGTATCAATTAGGCCACAGCCTGTGGAGTAGTTAACAGACCACTACCAGCGATGTAGTCTGGACAGAAAATGTTAAATAACATAACACTTTATTAATCCATCCATCCATCATCTATGCTCGCATACCCATTTGTGTCACGGTGGGCTGGAGTCTATCCCAGCTGATAATGGACGAGAGGTCCAGGTACATCCTGGTTAGGTTGCCAATCTATTGCAAGGCTAATACACAAAGACAGACCACCAATCAAACTTACACCTGCGACCAATTTAGAATAATGAGGTCAACCATGCCTTTGAACTGTAAGAAGAAAAGACAAAAACCCACAGAGAGAACAGACAGACTCCACTTTATTAATCCAAGAAGGGAAATAACATTGTTTCAGCAGCAAAAATTCAGACACACATATTCATATGCATATTTGACACTAAGGCAGTCTTCCTCATGATCTTATTCAGGCTGTTGGTGTCCCTGTCTGTGATGCTGCTGCCCTAGCACACAGTACTATACTCTCCTAAATGCAATGGTTTCTATGGTGGAACTGCATACCAGGGGGAAGAATGCTGTCTGTAGCCCCCCTCCATCAAGTTCTATTCAGTGATAGTTGCTGTAATCACAAGTAAACCTCTTCAGAATCAGAGAAGGCTGACAGGAAGTCACACTTGTCAACCACTCTGGAATATCCTGTCACTGTTTCTACACCAGAAGAACTCTAGAGTTTAAAAAAAAAAATGGTGCTATGCAAGAGCATCTAAGTAACAATATTCTTCTTTTAGTTTTGAAAACGTCATTTCAAATAACTAGTAAATTCCAATTAATGCATTAAATCCACTGGAGTGGACATGTCTGTAACCTCCTGAAAATACACATTTTTTTGGGGGGGAAAAAAGTGAATATTTGTTGATTTAATGCCCTCAGAAGAGATGATCTCAGCTCAGGCTTTCGTAATTCATACCTGAAAGACTTAATTCACTAATACAACACAGCCATAAAAGAGGAGCAATTTCAAACACCACAGTGTCACATTTTAAAGTAAACTATATGTGTTGTGAGGTGAGATAAGTGTCACACAGAGAAAATGTCTGATATAGGAAACTTTGTCTGAAACCATCTTTTTGTCTTTAGGTCTTCCTGTCTTCTCTGGTTCCTCCAGTACATGTTTCTGAAGACAAACTCACCCGTTGGCACCCTCGCTTTAATGTGGACACTGTACCTGCTGTCCAGAGAGACTCACTGCCTCTGGTCCCTCATACTGAGAAACTGGCCACAGCTCAGGAGGTGCTGGACAAGGCACGCTCGCTCATCACACCCAAGGTGCTTCATAAGTTTTGAAGTTTTGTTCTTGAACATGTGGTAATGGAGTTTTTTCGTCATGCAAAATTTTACAATGGCTACTTTTAATGAATGTGTTTATGCATCAGGGGGAAACGCTTACACATTTAAGAGTTGGTGAAATTTCAAATGCAATTACTTTTTCCTGGTGTTCAGATGGAGAAGGCGCTGGTTTCACTGGTTCTGGAAACAGAAGAAAAAGCTGCAGAGAGTGAAGAGCCAGTATGTCCACAGAACCCAGCAGGAACACAAACACCAGCTGAGCCTGCAGCTCAGGTCCCGACTGCCTTGAAAGGGGTGTCCCAGTCCCTGCTGGAGAGGGTAGGTTCACCTTGTTCCTTAAAGTGGAGTCACTGGTACTGGGGTTGGAAATATGGACTTAACTGTGTCTGTTGGATGTTAGTAAAATGGTTTATTTGTGCAATAGAGAACCATATTGTGATGTATCGTTATGTTTGTGTTTTTAGATTCGGGCAAAGGAGGCCCAGAAAATCCAGGCAGCCATGACTCGAAACTCTGTCCAGGAGGAGCGCCTGTTGATGATGTCACGCCTCGGGGAGCTGGCAAGGATCCTCCGTAATGTGTTTGTTGCAGAGAAAAAAATGTCTTTGACGATGGAAGTGGCCTGTAACAGAATGGTGGCGAGCTACAGATCTGCTCTTAGCACAGGTTGGTTCAAACGGGAAACAAGAAATAACATAAGAGCTGGTTGGGGATTTATTTTTTGTCACCTTAGTTTCAACATTTAACTGTAGCATTCAGCATTTATTTGTGAGAAGGTACAATTCAGAAAGGAACTGATTGGTTGTTTGTCTTTAACAGGTGAAATGGAGAAACATGTCCGTCTGCTGGCAGAAGTGGCTGCTGATTGGCTGACTCTTCATCCAATCAGGAAGGACCTCTACCTGAAGCTGAACAAGAACATGGAGCTCAGCATCGTCCTGGATAAACTGAGCAGCAGACTCAGAGAAGAGGAGCGACTCTGAGACCGAGATGATGATGATGATGATGATGAACATTGCACACTGCAAGCTCGCTGTCAAAGTGACATCGTTTTGTGAATTTCACTGGATGTTAGGAAGCGTTTTGTTGTGCCGTTGTTTTCATAGATCTTCACAAACTGATGTAGGCACAACTCCAGGAAGAGAAGCAGGTTGTCCCAAAATCCACATGGGATCAACCAGAGCTGAATCTGTTATTCCTCCTGCGTTGTAAACAGGGTGTTTGAACTATACTGTCATTATAGCCACTGATGTGAGTTTTGTTTTTATTTCTTTAAACCAATGAAAGTTTAATCTTGACTCAGTGTTTTTAGGAGCCAGTTTTCTACACTGTAGAACTGTGTCCATTTTAAAAGTTACTGTTTGATTAAATGCAAGCAGTCAGAGCCCAAGTTTTCGTTTTTGTGAATGGAGTTAAATGCAACATAAAACAGAAGGCTTTAATCTGAAAGTTCAAGCAATGAATCACAAGCTATTTAAAGAAATGTGTTCCCTTTAAAAATGTGACTTCCTGCATAGATTTAAAAAGGTGAGGATTGAAAACAAGTTGTGTGAATGGTGAAAATTGTAATAACATCCTCTACCTGTAATGAACAATTAAACGAAAATACAACCTTGAATGGAAAAATCTTTGAACTACTGACAAACCAGATCTATTATTGTTCCAGTGTTCGACTTCACTCTGTTCAGTAATGAAATCGTTCATCATTCCTTAAAAATATCAACATTTAAAAACCTGCATTTTGTCATCTACACATGAAAATGGCACTTGCATCAAATATAGTTAAATAACAAGCATATAATTATCTGTACCAGAGCATGGCTTAAACCCTACAGTTAGTTAAATGGATGCAGCACCTTAACAAAAACTTAAATATACAGGTAAGGAGAAACTCTTTGCAGTGTACATCAATCCTCTACACCCATTGTAAAACTTAAGATGCTCTGAAAACGAACCACTTTCCCTGTAATGAGCTTAAACCGTGGTGGCCCTGGCAGGAGAGCAAAATCACATGGTGAATACTTAACAAGATCTAAGTTTAGTTGTGAATTAAGAAGAAAAATCATGTATGAAAAATGAGGAATACTGTAAAGTTTGTTTTCTTGGTCTGTTGTCAGTCAGTGATGAAGCGACTGATGTGTTTCCTGTGCAGCGGCTGCAGTCGTCCTCAGTACTGAACCAGGGAGAACACGTGTGGTTTCAGTTTGTCTTTTCCGTTCAGATCTTTGAGCTCAATCACCACCATGCAGCCGAGAACTTCAGCCTCCTGCTTCTTCATCAGCTCACAGGCTGCAAACAATGTCCCTAAAAAAAATTAAAAAAAATACAAACATCTGTAATGATCAACAGGGTACCACCAATTTTAAGAAACACTTTTCCAGAACATGAGACTGGTGTGATCAAAGGGAATCGTGACCTCATAATATTTTATTTTTTTCTCACACACATGCAACTTTAATCACAAAGAGTTTTTTGGGGGAAGAGAAACACTGCATCTAAATCCAGTTCTGGTAAATTTGCAAATTAATCTTGAATTGGCATTTTTGTTGTGGCATTACAAAATTGTGTATTTGATTTAAAAAAACATAGAGACCACAGTGATGCCAAATTATTTTCTAATACAAAACATCCAGACACTTTAGTTTGTTTCTCTCAATTTCCAGTTTTCCAGGAGGAGGCTAAAAAGAAATACACATTTTCCAGGATGAGTGGGAACCCAACAAATCAGTTTAGACCTGTACTAGAGACACAAAGGCTGACGTGTAATTTTCTCTGACAAAACTGAAGTGATTGTATCTGGCTGTGAACCTCAGCTGGTCTAAGCAGACAGCCGTCCACCCTGACTCTGTCACCAGCTGCTGCTCAGGTCAGGATCTTTTTGACTTTTTTAAAAATGTTGATGACCTCTACATTCAGGTAAAGTGGCCTCTGATGATTTTGTTGTGATTGGGTGCTGTAGTACTGTACTAAGTCCTTCTAATTTGTGGGTAGGTCTTCATTTCCTACTCCTCATGTCTTTATATTAAAAAAATAATAATAATAATTGAAATGCATGAAGGACTGGTTAAGCAGAGCATCACTGAATGGGGAGCTGGAACATGACAGACACGACAGATGAAATGTGTGAGATTTTTAAAACACCTAATTTAAAATCAAATTACACATTTATAATTGAAAGACACAAAATAGAATTGTCAAGTGTAAAAATGTGTTTTGATTTTGAGTTTATATTTTATCAGTTCCTATTCAGTTTAATTGAGTTTTTATTGTATTATTATTTTAAAAGCAGACAGATTTTTGATATTGGCTGCTTTTACATTGACTGCAACATTGAATTTTATCCGAATAGCTTTCCATTTTCTCATGTTGGAGTAATAGCAGAATAATCAAGTGCCAGTCAGGAGGAGTATGCTGCAATATTGACTGAATCCAGGGACCATGGTTGTTACAAAGCACATCTAACCTGGACACAAATGATTGACAGACTGAACATTATTTCTTCTTCCTCACCTCCAGTAGCCAGAAGGTCATCAATGAGCAGAACCTTTTGTCCTGGAGCTACAGCATCCTCCTGGATTTCTGCTTCTGCCTGGAGGAACAAAAAAAAAAAAAAAAACTCTCAGAAAACTGCTGATTGGATGAACTGTGGTGGCATCATGCTGACTGAACACCTCAACAGCACACACCGACACTGCTAACAAACTGAGTGGACTTGTAACAATGTGCCAGGTGCATGTGACCTGTGACTGGAGCAGATTGTCACAGTCCAGCTCGGTGATAAGCAGCTGGAGTCATGACCTTTGCACCCCAACCAATACTGGATCACAGTCAGGCAAAGAGGCCACCAAGATCTGACAAGCTGCAGATTCTCTGGCTGTTTATTAATTTCTGGTGATTTAATTTATTTCTCAAGAACCACTAAAGTGCTCTGTTTTTTTGTTTGTTTTATTTTAAGAATCAGCATTAAAACAGCACAGGTGACAGTCAGTTAAGTACTGGCATTATTTTAACAGTGTGATTGTTATTTTCTTTTATGAATATTTATGTGGTACTGTTATGTTGCTTTGACAAAGACTGCGGTTCATTTGGTGAATGTATTACTAAGATGACACTGCTACCAGACTTACTAGTAGCTGTTGTTCATTAAAGTCAGAGACACACCTCTCCTCCACTTCAGTATCAGTAAATCTGTGGTCTGTTGAAGGAAGCCATTAACGTGCATTTATCAGGATTACTTCCACCTGGCTCCAGCTAGACAGACCACTGCAGTCTGACTTCACAAATGACAAAGATGAACTGATGAAGCCCAGATGTTCAGCCCTTTGGTCATACATGCATATATATGTACTTAGGTTTTCATGTCCTAACATATGACGACTGCCAATGTGACATATGTTTTGTATTATATGCTGCTTCATCAAACTGTGTAGAAGCAAAATGTTACATATAAGACACTGCAGCTTTAGGGACGGTCTATGTAAGAAAGATACATTTGATAATAATCTCTTCACAACTCTATTTCCCATTTCCATCTACAACCTACAAACCCCATTTAAAAAAAGTTGTGTAAAAAAATCTGAAGTTTCCACATCTGAATTCCCTGAAAAAGGCAGCAATCTGGATGGCAGCAGATGCCACTCTAAAACCTGTATATACTGTTCAGTATGGTGTCTTCCCAGATGTGTAATCCTTCCCATCCCACCACAGATGGTGACTTTGAACTGTGAGCTGATGACTAGCAGGGTAGAGCCATGTCTCCTGGCACTGACCTCTGCAGAGATTTGTCCAGATTTGAAGAACATTATTCTGAAACTGTTGAACTACTTGTTGCTCTTCCCATCTTTACTTCTGGGAGACTCTGCCTCTAACAAATGTCCATCTAATATCCAGTCATGTTACTGACCTGTTGCTGATTATCTTTTTGTTGGGAGATGTTCCTCCAGGTGTTTTTTTTTTTCAGCATTACACAACAATAAGAAGTTTTCAGTTTTCTGTAATTCCACTATGTTCAATTAAATATCAGATTTTAATGATTTGCAAACCATCAAAATCAGATTTTATTTCACATTTAACACAAAGTCCCAACTTTTTTCGAATGGGGGCTGTAAAGTGAGACTCTGCAAGGCTAGTAAGAGGAAATGATTACAAAAATAATCTTTAGAGTGTGTGCACTTTTCTTCTTTACCTTGCCGTACTCCAAATCGTACGCCACAGACACAGTGGCTCCGGGCAGCTTGCCTTTCTTTCTAACCAGGACAAAGCCAACACCCAGCCTCTGGGCGAGCAGAGGCCCAAACAGAAAACCCCGGGCATCCAAACCTGGACACAGACGAACAATAAAAATCAGGCTGTGATAGAAAAATACACCTCAAACAAACACATAAGGGCATATACTAAACATATTGTATATTACATACAATCTCCTATTCTAACCAGTTTCACTGTCCCCAAATATTTGTGACTGAACTGATTAAAGGTGGATTGTCCAGATTCTGGTGTATTGTTAACAGAAGTAAAAGTTGTCAGACATTTATTCCACATACATAGCCTCTACTCACCTATACATCACGGCAGCAGAAAGGGTGCAGGCATATTACTCTAAAGTAGCACTGACGCTGTAATCTCGTTTTATGTGTTGTAGCTCAATTTATTTTAGATCACTTATTTTAGACACTATGGATTATTCTCAGTTGTACCAGAATGTGTCATGAATCCCAATTAAAATGGTATTTGTTGATTTACAAGACAAAACATCAAACAATCGAGACCATGAACAGGTATAGGAGGATAAGAAGTGTCAATCCCACAAACCAATGTTTAAAATTAACGATGTGATATCACCCTGCAATCCTGGGTAACACATTCAGGTTAAATAATTTCACTCTCCTGCACTAGAAGAGGCAAGTATGTCACCTCTAATGTTCTTCATGATAGATGGATAGATAGATAGATAGATAGATAGATAGATAGATAGATAGATAGATAGATAGATAGACATTTGTTACAGAAGCAAGTGTTATGGTATCTCATAGGGAAAAAAATAAGACTTAGATATTCCGAATAATATACTATACACTCTAAAGAATATAGACTAATATACAAAAAATATTCACAGTATGATACAGATATAAAATAGAAAAAATACTAATACTATACTACTAATTACAAATAAATAACGCTTTGGTTTGATTCTCATTCTTCATTTTAGTTTCATCAGGTAAAGAACAGTAGTGCACAATAAAGGTTTGTTTGCTTTGTTTTCTTACCTACGATCAGATCAACCTGCTGGTATTTGTTCCTCACATGATCTTCAAACAGGTCAATTACTGCTGTGAGAGCAGCTGCATCTTTCAGGATGGGACATATATCTCTGCAGGATTAAAATAAATTTAAATTAATATCACATCTATATTGTGAAAGCACCTTTTTTTAAGAAAAGCAATTCATTCTTCCAACACACATGCAAACAGTAAAAAAATTGAAAACCCAACTCCTTGTAAGGTTATTTGACTATTTTCTACAGTGTAGTATATCTCTGAAAACATTCAACCTATTAAACAACAAATGGTATTATGTAGTAAACAAAATCAACAAACAATCATAACCCACATCAGAAGCCAATATCTCAACCAGCTGTTAGAGGTGGCCAGCTGGGATGGTTTTCGGTTGATTTGATTCAACAACTGGTAGAATGTCCTGTTTGTGTGTTTGTGTTGTGTGTTTAAGACGATCAGTTGAAACGTGTTTGTTCTGTACATTCAGTGGTTAACAGCAGAAGAGGAGAGTAGCATCTCCCCTAAGGCCCTAACTGACAAAGCCTTTACTCACAGGTAGTACAGCAAATATGTACTATCTAAACAACTAGTATAATTGTGTTATTTGGCTAAAAAAATATGTACAGAGCAAATAAAAAACGTTGTTATAAGCCGAATTCAGATAAAGTTTATGGGCCAGATCAAGCCAAAGTGAATATCAGTGTCAAAAAATAAATTTCCACCTATCATTTCTATCATTTCATCTATCATTTTTAGCTTAAGAACTCTGGTTTATGGAACTGCTTTTAAAATTGCAATACTATTTCTACAAAAACAGAGATTCAACACCTACTAACTGATATCAATTGATAGATAATAAACTACGAAAATAGAGCATTTGTTAAAACAAAAAAGTGTTAAAATATTTTAGGCCAGCATATTTTACAAATTATTAAACAATGTTGAAGAATGTCTATACATGAAGTTATTTGTAAAGTATATTTTCAAAATTTATTTCAAAGTTTATGAGCATACTTGTGGTGTATCGTTACAGAAAGTCTTTCCTTCAGACTTGTAAATAACATTAGATTAATGTCCATGTCACAATATGTTAATGGATATAAAAACCATCAATTCAATATTTTGATCCAATATTCATCATAATTGTAGCTTAACATGTTACCTTCACTGCTTGATTTCCTTTAATGTCAGTTTCTTATGAGAACAGCAGGTGTCATACATTTGCATAAAGTGAAACAAAAAATTCATTTTGCGTCCACATGTCACTTGGCAGCAATTTTATTTTATTTTATTACTAAATATTACTACAACAAATTGCAACATTTATCACATGAAAGTAGTTACTAATACCTAGCAGCCATGCATAAAACATGGAAATAAATTATTTGGTTTTCAATACAGAGCACATTGAACATGAAATGTGTCTGTATTCCTAAATAAGTTTATCTAACCTCTTATGTCTTCATAACACTGTGCTCGCCATACCATGTAGGCTAATTAATATACAGTATGAATTACCACTTCTGCATATTATTTTTTAAAAAGAATACAAATCATTGCTGTGTAATGTTTACGTTAAGGTTCAGTTGTTGTTAAAGAGGTTTTTGCATCAAAAGGTGCCGTCACTTTAACATAAAATATCTGTTCCGTTATTATGTGAATATTCAGTAATAACAACTATTTAATTGAGACTAGTGATGAACCGTTCACCAGTAAACTATCTTCAGCCTGAAACAGCTTCACGTGCCGCAGCTCCACATTTCGCTCTGACGATCCGTCTGACTTTAAAAAGTCTGTCTGTTACTGGGACAACGCGCATGTTATAAATGAATGATCTGACATAATCAAGGCAGGACGAGGAGCACGCGCTACCAAACTAACCTGGTCGCGTGGAGGAGATCACCCGTGTGTGGCCGCTTTACGGAAAGGAAGCTGTAAACCTTTGAAAACAGGGCCTGCACGCTGCCCTTACAGCATCAGTAATTAGTATCTTACCTGAACATAATGCCTTTCTTGGGAAAATCTGGAAAAGCTCGAATGTGTCTGTGAACCAGCTGGAGTTTGGATTCTGAGTCCGCTGCCATTCTCCCAGTATCACCTGGTTACTGATTTCTGCTCTCTCTCCCTCTCTTCCACTTCTTTTTCTTCATCTTTACATTCTGCAAACAAATGCATTACCGCCCTCCTCTGGACTGAAACGCATGCTCGCGTGGCCACGTCCTTAAAACCTCTTTGGTTCATAACCTGATAATTAATTCAGGGTTCACACAATATAGGACAGATATGTTATCATTACTATTTTATTTTCATGATTATTTTGACCACACAACCTACAATTACTTAATTTCTTTATCTTCGACATCCAGATCATCCCTTCTTTTTTCTTTCTTTATGTTAATACGTAGGGCCTCCACAGACTGTATAGTTAGAACCATAGACCAACACGAAATCAATAGCATTTTGAAGCCAGGAGTTGGGCATCATTAAATTTTGGAGGCAGAAGTGACCATATTTGGAGGAGAGGGAGGAGCTGGGTGGCAGCGAGGGGATGGGACTGACTGACTAAGCAAGTACACATACCTCCCAACACAACTCCTGCCTTATGGCTACACATTAAAAAGTTCCATAATTTAAAATAAACTGTAACCATATGTTGTAATTTTAGTAGTAAATTGTATCTACTACTTATTGGCATTTTGTCATTTAATTAAATTATTTACTTATTCAATGCAATATTTTAACCTCTGCAACTCAGTATCTAAAGGACTTTGTGTTGGATGTTATGCACGTTAAAGGGAAGCTCAACAGGTTTTGTTGTATCTTATCTGTATTTGTGTGCAATGACAATAAAAGTATACTATTGTATTATATTCTATATTTTTAGAATCTATTTTTTCTGCTCACTGTGCAGACTAATGCAGATGGATAAAGGCGATACCCGCTATCTCCAGAAGAGGGCAGTAATGGGTCGTAAGAGGATCTCCACTGTCGTAAAACCCTAAGAGAAGAAGAATCACAACAAGAAAAAACGACGAAGAAGAACACATGGGCAGCAGTTATTACAATACTGGCAGTGTATTCAAGTTATTTTGACTGATATAACTCGAATATTAAATCGCGTCTCTTCTTCCTGTTTAATCCATGCGATTTACAAAAGGCGACCAGATACGTGTGTGAAAATGTCGGCAGCTGGTCGAGTCCCGCTGTTGCGCATTTGTGGGAGATTCATATCTGGTCACTGTGCTCTGCCATCGTTCTATAAGGGATGTTACAGGGGTATAAAACCTGCTGCAATGGGCGTCAGACTGATCCACAACAAGACACACAGCGACACACGGCAGCTTACTACAGGTCAGTGGTCTGGGACATGTTGGACACTGTATCATACAGCATGGTTTTACTCAGCCATGTGCTGTTGGCCCTTACCTTTGAGGGGGTGTTTTGTACACTCACGTCTAGGACAATAACATTTCTGCCTAGTACTCCTCTATTAACTAGGAGCCATGTGAGAAAAGTAGCTTACAAGATTACCGTCTCTGTTGAACCCAGAGAAAACTAGGGCTTGCTGCTCTTAAAAATGAAACAACCTTAATGCCTTAAATAAATAGGTTTCTCCAGTCTGAGCTAAGTTGTTTCAGTGACTGTGGTGTTCTCAGTTCTTTATTTGTGTATCACTTCCCAAAATCTAAGGTGTCAAGAGAGCTCGACACACTACATCAGAAGGAAAAAAACTAAAAACATCTCTCTCTGATGTGACGTCACATGTGCAGCTTTCAGAAGAAGTGATTTCTTTCTTATATCACTGTGGATAGTCGACTTCTGTTTACTACATCATCATAAAAACATTTTCCGACCTTGTGTTGAATAACTAATACCGTACACTGCAGTGTGTGCAGTACTAGTTTTCATTGTGTTAACAGTATTAGGAAAATTGGATTTAAAATCCCTGTGGCTCATTACAGTATCTCTCTGTGTTGATAATGGACTGAGAAGGGGAAAAAGAGACCAACAGTAAAGGGCAACAACTTCTCTCTTGACATCAAATAATGATTGCAAACACTCCTATTACAATACTTTATCATCAATATTTTTCACTTCCAGATGTCCTAAAATATAGATCCAGATCAAACCAATCCATCTCCTTACAGTCACTGTTAAATCTTTTGTGTTTTAACATCTTTCTGTTCCTGACCTTGCTGTAACCTGCTGACCTGAGAGACACCAGCAGAGACAGTGAAGTCTTATGTGACTATATTGTCTTTCTTCTCAGGGGTGTCAATGCGGAATAGAGAAGACAAAAAAGCTGTGGTGAGCCTTTACTGTATTATCTGTAATATGAGATCCTCCCTGCATTCCTTCCTCACAGTCGAAGAGGACTAACTGTAAGGAATGGCTGCAGGTTCTGCTGTGGACTTTGTTGTCTATTTTTACCTATTTTGTAGTGTAATTCAGCATGCTTCAAATACTGAAAGTCACATGTTAGTACATAGTAATATCTGTTCTGTGCACAGGCCTCTTACACCTGTCTCTCTTTTTGTCCAGATATGTATTGAGGGGAACATTGCCAGTGGGAAGACAACGTGTCTGGAGTATTTCAGCAAAACTGGTCAAATGGAGGTACCGACATAACTTACATTTGACATGATGGACATGAGGCTCAAATAATTCTGGCATTTCCACCCGGTGTGCTTTCTTCCTTTGTCGTAATACTTTGCATCTCCCAATATTCTGTGACATTAGAGCTGTCAAGTGTCAGAAAAGATTAAAATACAACTGGAAAATACAAATTGAGAAACTAAGTGAAGATTAAAATGAAAGTCTGAATCCAAATTTCTGCAGAGGAAGTTGTCAGCAGTGTTATTTTTAGGTCACGATTCAGCAAGTGTAAACATATAAAGTGCTCATGAACATTTCCCTTCTTTTGTTTGTTCCAGGTCCTTACAGAACCAGTCTTTAAATGGAGAAATGTTCGTGGACACAACCCTCTGGTAAGTTAGATGGCTGCACCAATATCATTGTGTCATTTTCAGACCAAATATCAGACTTTTTAAATCAAACCAAGACCTGAAAGTATTTGGATAATAAGTCCTGGCAGCATTACTTTTAAATATAAAGTTCGAAAATGACATTTAGGGAGTTTTACTGCTGTGAAATGACAAAGGCGGTCAAATTTGACCTGATCAGTATGTAAGGGTTAAGACGTATTTAAATACTGTTTTTAATAATAATTTGTATCTGGTATGTTTTTTTTCCATTAAAAAAGACCAATTACCTGGTTAGAAATGATTGAAATGGCATGCACCCCTCCACTTCATTACATAACCCCGAACACATGAATATGCACCTGACTGAAACTAATAGTCATGTTAAAAATGCTGCATAATTCAAACTCTGAACATGCATCGTTCTGCACACTGAAAGCCAAACCTCCAGTAGGATGTATGGATCATTTCGTTTTATGACAATTTATTAATTTTGCAAGAATATTTTGTCATTTTTATTAGTATAAAAGTGAATTTTAGCAAAACCCTGGTGTTACGATGAGTCAAGTCACCTCCAGTGCCAGGGTTATTTTTGATAGCTCAGATTACCCAAATCAAACCTTGTGGAAATGTGTCCAGTGTTTGTTTTATTTCCTCTGGTTGTTGAATTGTTTACATTTGTCTGTCATGTTGGTTGTTCAGCAATTTGTTTCTGTCCCTGTAGTCTCTGATGTACCAGGATCCCCAGCGCTGGGGCATCACACTGCAGACCTATGTTCAACTCACCATGCTGGATAGGCACCTGTCAGCCACAGTAAGTACATTGCTAGCTAAAACACACCAGTGGGTGAGTTGTTACTGTCTGCTGTATACCTGCAGTGAGAAAAAAAGTTGGTAGCTACGGATTATTAATGCAAACTTCTAACCTCATCAGGCTAAGCTGTATATGTACTGAAGGTTTGTGGTTGGTTTCAGTCAGCTCCTGTGAGGATGATGGAGAGGTCCATTTTCAGTGCCAAGTACATCTTTGTGGAGAATCTCTTCAGAAGGTACTGCAATCTGTGTGATGTTTATCTCAATACGTTGCATGAACCCAAGTAGAGAAAAGGTTAATAAAAATGTAATGAGGCTCAGTGTCTGTTTTCATGGCTTATGCATGACAAATAAGACATGCAGTGCAGAACCTTTATCTCCTTCTTGTGGTAGTGAGATTAGAATAGTCCTACAGACTGTCCTTGTGTGTTCGTGGTGTGTGATTACAGGTCAGTGGCTTTCTTTTTTTAAACTGTAATCCTTCCTATGAACGCTGAGTTTCTTTCTTATCTGGAGCATCAGAAAGTTTCCTTGAACACTTTCTATTTTTTCTGCTACAAAGTCCACTGTCCCCTTGGTGGCTGTTGATTTGCTTCGTTTGATTTGATTTGTCTCAAACAAGCACAACCAGAAAAACAAGCAGCACATGCAATAGTGAAGAGAAAAAATGTAATAGTATAAATATAAATAAATAAAATTAAAATAAATAAATAATAACACACAGTGAGAGGAGTGCGAGATTGAGATTTAGCCCCTAAATGAAGCAAAACTTTTCAAGTTCAGCCCCCACTTACATTGTCATATAATTTCACAATCCTTAGATGCCCAGAATGACCTAATACAGGTTGAGATAAAGTGTGCAATGGTCTTCAAATGTAGATCATCCCATAGTTTATATTGTTACATTGCCTATCCTGACAGCATACATGGTAAATGCTTATGTCCTGTAAATAAATCCTTTTTTATTCCAGTGGAAAAATGCCAGAGGTGGACTATGCTGTTCTCAGCGAGTGGTTTGAGTGGATCATAACTAACATTTTCATTCCTGTTGATCTAATAGGTGAGAATACCCCCAACACAAACACACATTTAATAAAGAGAAGAGCAGTAGTTGTAGTGATAGATATCAGACATTGATAATGCATATTTTTAAAAAAGAGGATAATTGTTATTCATCTGTTATATACAGTAAGATGTTTTTTTTACTCTGCTCTAAGAAATCAGGATTATGTTGTTACACCTGCTGACAGTGCCTTCTCATACCATCAAATAACCATCAAATGTAACACATGTCCACAACGATATCTATGTAATCAGGCACTCTGTTCAAAGTATTTTAATCTGTATTTTAATACAGTCCATGACCTAAGTTGAAACCATCTTTTATTCCAAATATATTCCATAGTGTGAGATCCCCAACTTCTAGTGGCTCGGCCTCCGTTTCTTAGGGTCCTGTTATCACAGCATAAGCTGAGATAGACTACTTAGCCAAGGGCGAGGAGATCCGCCTAGCTTCTAACTACCGTTATACCAACACTGATCCTGCTTCAGCTAACACCCACCAGGTGGAGCAGCCTGTCACCTGATAAGGTTGCCAGCCACGTTGCTTGAAGGTAGCTCCCCTCTTATGATCTCTTGCACTTGGTAGGTTGCTAGGTGGACGTTTAATAACTTGGATGTAAGTTATAAGGATCTATTTCTTTGTTGGCTAGAGAAACCTATAGGAGCTCTTGCGGTGTTGAACACTTTCACCCTAAAAGCCACAGTCCTTAAGAATCGGAAAATGAGGTAATCAAAAATCCAATGTCCAATCAAACGAACTTTATATGCTGTTTGGTAAGTTTATTGCGAGTTTAAGCATAGCGAAGCATACAGTTCAAAAATCTAGTAAAAATCTCCAAAACTATGAGTTGAATAATCGGGTATAAGATAATCAACAAACCTTTCAGAATAATCAAAACATAGAAAGAAATCATGACTCCAAAATGTAGGGGAAAATTGAAGAATAGATTATTCCTTTGGTTTTTTGGTTCAAGCAGAGCTAGGTAACCCCTAAAGGCCGTAAGGGGTTCCTATCTTCGCCACTGGGCAGACCCAGTCCACTGCTGGCCCGCTGGAAAGTTTCCCACGAAATGTTGCACTGCCTTAACCCATACCCATGGCAAGGTGTCATTAAGCCAGCCGTCATGGTACGATGACTCAACCATCAAAAACTCACCTTTCCAGCTGGGTTCAGCAGCAGCCTTCATCTTGGTGGTCAGGACCATGTAGTCCTGGGAAGAGCACGGTTTCTGTACATTCCAGTAGCAAGGATTCAGCGCTGTCAGCTGCTTCCTCACACATTCAGCGGTAATGTTCCTGAGATTTCGTTTCAGCTGGTTTCCGCTGTGCTGAAAATCTTCTCTCAGCATTCCCTCAGTGTCAGGCAGCAGTGTTGCTTCTTCCATGATGTAGACAGTCTGGGTTTCATTGGCCGTGGGGGCAGTTGTGTTCGCCTCCCGACCTCTCCTTCCACTGCTTCGGTTCCGCCAATGGGTTGGCGCTGACTTCCTTCTGTACCAGGTTCTTTGGCGTTCTCTGCTGGGAACACGGCTTCCTTCGCCCAGTAGCCCTGACCATTCAGTCCTGTCAGTGGGACGCAGCCCCAGGTACAGTACCATGCAGGATCGCCAGCTTCTGGTTGTATTCAATTACACTGGGAGGCCTTTCGTTCCATTCCCACTAACCTCAGGATTCTCAGCATGGTGATGTTCTCAATGATCTCCTGCAGGTCCTGGATGATGGCAGTCTTGTTGGAAAGGTGCCCCCGGGTCCTGTTGATGAACTCGAAGTCGTTCTCAGTGAGGTTTCTCCTTACCTCATTTCCTATCAGCTTCAACACCATTTCTCCATGCAGCCCTTGATCGTCCAGCTTCGTCAGTAGAGTTGTCATGTCACTTGAAGTTTTGTCCCATACCACCGGGATGTTCTCCGGTTGAACCGTCCAACAAGCTTGTTGAACCAGTTTTGTCGTCCGATAGTGGACCCTGGTATGGGTTAGGGCCCACGGACTGCTACCAAAATGGTACAGTATAATGAGGATTGTAATAATCGTTATTATCACTGTGCCATACTTGGCCAAGTAACAGATGCACAAAGTTCTTTTTCTTTTGTCTGACCGTTGCTGTACTTCTTCCATGTTCTCATACACCAGTACTTCTGGCTCCAGTGGTGGAGGGGGTAAAGGCGTTTCAGAGTCCAATTGGGATCAATCTCTTCGAAAGGTCCAGAGTGGCAAGTCCATGACTAAGCTAGTGGAGTGTCTCTTACTACTAAATTTTTCTTGTGGCAGTTTGTCTTGATATACAGGAATGAGGTATATTGTCCAGCCTCCTTGCTGGGTTGGGCTCTTCTTCCCACATTGGAAGCTGTGCTCGGTAAAGTCATTGGTATATGTTGAAAAGGATGTCCTTGTTTAGTTTAATCACCGCGATTTCCCTATACCTGCACACTACTTCCCCATGCCATTACTTTTTGTGTACAAGAGTTCCCCATAGATCCTCTCCCTTAAGACTCCAAACACAACTCAATCCGTAGTCAACCACTTTGAATGTAAATGGGTCAACTTTGATTTCTTCTACATCCCAGTATACATGGTGAAGTGCTTCCACCGTCACGTGGGAATGTGTTTTACGCACAAGTTCACGGGGGACTAACACTGGGTAGGGGCCAAAAGGCAATGAATTTAGGAGTAATCCCAGAGATGTAGTAGCTAACTGCTTGTCATCTTCTATGGACTCTTTGCTCTCGTACCATTCTGGAGTCGGATGATAGTGCGAAATCCCTTTCCCGGGTTCTGTGTCGTAGGCCTGACGGCGTCTAGGATTTCTGTTCTTCCTTCTTGGCATGTTCAGCAAACGGTAGAGTTCTCTTTCTTCCTTAGTGCTTCTGGTTAGGGTCCCTTTTGGAACCCTTCCTCCTAAAGAGCGAGCTTCGGAACCAGGATGCCAGTCCTTTCGCCTCTTTCTCTTTGCTTTTCGGACTGGTCGTCTGTGGCAACTCTAGTTCCCCATCGATCACCTTGATGTCTGCACCTAGTGAATAGATCCCTTTCAATGGGACTATCACCATCTGGACTCGTACTTCAACCTTCCTGGTCTGCTCCGGGAAGAAGGGCGTGGCCGCTCTGCTGGCTACTCCTCCCGACACTTGTGTCACTTTGTCCCGGTGCCACTTCTCTGGTGTGACGTAGAACTCGGCTCTTTTCATCTTTGACTTTGCACCTGGGCTTCCCCAGGTGTCGAGGCCTGTAATGCTACAATACAGGTTCGTGCCCCTGAGTCCATTTTCCTTTGGGACCCCAGGTAGCTCCTCCAGTTGATAACTGGAACTGTCAATCACTTCTTGAATCAGCTTGGCAAAATTGGTAAGCTCCCAAGGGCCTTGCCAACCTTCTCTCACAACTTCCTCCTTGACATAATTGGGTAGCTGTTCAAGTCCGTCTGTGTAACCGGGTTTAGTGGGATCCCGGTACACTCTAATCCACTGCTGTGTTTGTGTTGTTGCCATCAGTGGGTCGGCCACTCTTCCATACCGAGGGTGAGCCGGCCATCCCCACTTCACAGCCATCTGGAGCTGGGACGCTGGTTTTCCTCCCAGAACAGGCCCAGCCTCGATCCCTTCTGGTGCATCATAGCTCGCAACGGGGCTCTGAAGCTGAGTGGATTACTCAAAGGCTGGTGCTGAGGGTCCCAGCACCGGTTCTTTGCGCTGATGCCTCCAAAGCATACCCGCGGTATCCGCAGCTCCTAGCCAGGCTCCGTCTATCATGGAGTTGCTGAACTTCTTCATTGGGTCCAGAAATCTCCTGACTTGCCATCCTTTTGCGATCTCCACCGTCATCAGTCTGCCGGTGTGCAGCTGATAGGTGCAGTTGTTGCAGTAATGGATGTAGGTGCCATCCCACTCACAGATGCACTCGCTTGGAACCATCGGTGCACCCTGTAAATCCCATTGCGCTACTATCACCAACCTGGGCAAAGTTGTTATTCTGCAAAACCCACATACGTAGGCATCCAGTATCTTCACAGGTTTGCAGGCCATAAACCGGAACTCACTCTTATCTCCCTCAGCTCTGGTTGGTCGTTCCCTCCCGGGCCTACCCACTGCACCGTAAGGGAAGATGTTTTCAAACAGACCACACATGAGTTTTTCACTTCTTTCCATTTGAATACTCCTCTTTCTTCTGACAGGAATCCCTTCTTTGCGAAGTTCAGTGTCCTCAGTTCTCTGCCTGCCCAGAGGCCTGAGGTTGTCCATCTTAATGTGTGTTTCCGGCCATTTTAGCTCTTGGTTCTCTCCTAGCTGGGAACTGGTTTAAGCTGCTCAACTCCTTGAATCCCCTTCTTTTTCAGCAGTACAGTGTTACTGTCTAAAATCTGCACCACTGTGTCTGATACGTCATACTTGACTTTGACTGCAGTGCTTGCTGGTTGGTCTCTCGCCTTTACCCACACTCTCTGTCCAACATGAAATGGGACTTTGGGTTCTGGGGTAGTCTTCTTATCCCCAGGGCTCCTCCCCACTTTCGTTGTAGTGAAGGGGTGGTGGTTCAGTTCCTCTGACGGGGGGGCTCTGCCGACCCAGTATCGGTTGTTCAGTGCCTTCCCGATCTCCAGCATCTGCGTGCTCCATTCTTTGGTGTTGGTGTTCATTCCTTTTACTTTTTAACAGTGATTAAAAACCCTTTAATACATTTATTCATTAATTTCAACATCATATCTTTATTTTTAACACATTAGGCTTGAGCAAAATCACATCTTTTAGTGAGTTACTATCTGGTTAAAAGTGCTTCTGTGTATAATGCATTCCTAAACCGGATCAGAACACCTTTTACAGCAGCAGGGGCAATGAAGGAATCTCAGACCTTCTTCACAATAGCATAAAAAATATCAGTGTTAAGAGCCCAAAAAACTCCCACTATTTTATTAAAATGTTTTTCTCGGGCTCCAGTTTACCTGCAGACGTCTCCTCAGACCTGCCATGAGAGGTTGATGAAGAGATGCAGAGAGGAGGAGAAAATCATTCCTTTGGTAAGGATGCAACAACATACAAGCCTTCAATTAGCTTAAAGGGGGATTAATAGGTTTTCGAGAGTAATGAATTGGTCACCATTGTGTGTCTGTGTCCACCAGGAGTATCTTGAGTCCATCCACCAGCTGTATGAGGACTGGCTCATCAAGCAAACCTCCTTCTCTCTTCCTGCTCCTGTTTTGGTGAGTCACACTTCACATGCAGGCCGGTCTTTTCTTTGGCTTGTGTAAAAAATGTGTTTTCGACACATGGTTCAGGGTAGTTTCAGCCTCTCCACTGGCTCTGCACAGTTAAACTGGGACCAAATATGCTTCCACTTTATGCCGTTTGCCTTTCTGTAATATTATTGCATGTTCAGATGTCACAGTGAATTTGAAATCTTTGATCTTCCACATCAACTGCAGGTGATTCCTGCCGACCACGACCTTCAGAAGATGCTGCAACAGTATGAAGAAAACCGTGACAAGATCTTAACAGCTACCTACCCCTGATCTCCAAATCTGGAGTTACAAAAAGACATAAGACCATAGAAAACTGTTCAACTGATCTGTTACATTTACTGCACTTATGGCTTTCACAACCAACTAGGGCTCTAAGATTCTCCTTACTTTGCATAATAAAGTTTTGCTCTTATGTGTTTGTAAAGGCTGACACTCATCTTCAGGAGCTTTTTAAATACTAATTGTAAATATATTTATTCTCTCCTATAAGGTGAAGAATCTTCAGAGACAAAACAAACTTCAGACTAAATGAACCATTCCACTGAGTCTTAGCTTTTTTTGAGACCTGCTAGTTTCAGTTGTTTGTCCATACAGGTTATGTTTATCTGACACTCTGATATCTGTTATGTTTACAGCTGTAAACCTCCGAGGGTCAGAGGACAGGATGTGGTCCAGGTGACTGCAGTGGTTCAGAATTTAAGGGTCATGATGTTTTGAAAGTGAGAACTGGTTGTATTAAACTACTACAACACAAGAATACTGTATTTATATACTGTAAAGTGATTTATCTATTCCAGGACCTGAAGACCATGTAGGGTAAAATGATTTTTCTCACTCATTTTAATGAAGAGAACATTGTTCTTTGCTTGTTTTATAAATAAATCCTGCTATTCTGTTTAATGAGTTTATGATGATTATGACTATGAACTAAATGCACTAATACAAAGTAATGATGTTACCATAGTTTATTTTTTGTCGTTTTAATGTTTTTGGTGTAGTGTTTGATCTGTTTGCACAATTAAATCTTTTCTTCTTCAGTTGGTAGGGAGACCAATAATGAATGACTGGCAGAGAGACAGTTTCCTTCATTGATAGACAAGAAAAGTATCTTCCAAATTAAAGTTGTTGGCTCGCTGCAAATTTGTTACAAATGTCTCAAAGTTGCATCATTAGGACTCAATATCAACTACACCGAAGGACATTTGAAGCTAGTTTAACTCAAAAATGGAAGTCAGTGAAAAGAATTTCTTTGTTTCAACTTAGTTCGTGTAGTTCAGGTAACTTCAATTTTATAGTTGCCTGAACATCACAAGCCAAGTTGTTATTTTAACTCAAAAGTTTGAGTTACAGCAAATAATGATTGTAAATTGAAAATATAAGTAATGTCTTGGTAATTCAAATGAACGTGTATTTTTATAGTTTAACTGTCAATTTCAAGTTGATTTTAGGTTCAAATAAATGAGACACTCGTATTACTTGCCATCATACATTTGCATAATTTCAGTTTCTAATTTGTTTCAGCTCTGCTGTGCAAGTTATTTCCATGATAATTTCAAGCATGTTGTCCACACATCCAGAAGGAATTCTTACACATCTTCCTTTCCCAGGGTCAGGGTTAGGTTACTTTGTTGTTTTTTTTGTTTTTTTGTTTTTTTAAACTGATAACTTAAAGAACCAGGTTCAATGAACTTATACAGACAAGGCACAGGGTTTAAGACAAGGTTTCACATTTAAAAACTCCTCCAATCAAATTCATATTGCCTAACTTGCTAAGGCTCTTTCAATTAAAGTAAAGAAGTAAGTGGACATAACTAAATGGGGCTGTCATGTTTTACAGTGTAAGGTTGTTGCAGCAGCAGAACTCAGTGTGGGGCGGGTGCTGTCAGTCTGGTTAATCTGACAATGGTCCGCCATGTGGTCAGTGGGTATTTTGCTGAATGTTACAGATAAACCAAATCTCAGTCATCTAAACCTTCTCCCACTACATTCACTGACCCTCTGATGGACGTCATCTAAAACCTGTACTGTAGATGTAGTAAAATATCATTTCCACCTGATACTAGTGGTTGAAGATACATGGAGAAAATGTAGAACACCAGATTATCTGCATTAAGAAGATAAGCAAACATTCATTACTTATATATGAAATTACAATCAGAGGTTCAGATTAGGTGCCAGAACCTCATTAGGAAATTATTCTTATTCAATTCTTTCTAATTCAAATGATTGTTAGTTTGGGGCAAGAAAAAAACTTGCAAGTTTCTTTTTGTTGTCATGACTCATGAGACAGCCAAAACCACAGACTGTATCTTGGACTGCTAATATTAATACTCTAGTTATATAAACATGTCTCCCAACACTTCCTGAGTGAAACATGCTGCTCAGGTCTAAAAATCATGAGTGGTGTCAATGTTATTTTCAATCTTTGATTTATGATGGCATAATGATTAATAAAGTTAACAAAGCTAATACCTGACCTTAGAGAACTATATATAAAAACATCTAACATGAGCCCCATCTACAGAAGCCCTAACAGGACATGATTAAATACGTTTGTGTTTTCTTTGTTTTGCTGTGATAAGTTAATTTCAGCAGCTTTCTGGAGATCTCGAGTTATTTTTTTTATGTTAAGAAAATTTTATCTTATTTTGAGAAAATGAAGGTCATCAATAACAAGATAAATCATGCTAAAAAAAAACTGTTTTCTCAAGACAATGAGAAAAAAACACCCAGAAAAACACCTCACCACGCATTGCGCAATCCCTCACATATTGTGTTAAGTGTGTGATATTGGCCTGTTGCTATCTCCCTGTACATCACCAGTGTAATGGTTGCAGACACTTTTACTATTTGTCCTCACTTTCCACAGTGTAAATAATATATTTCAACAACATGTGACACTCTTAGGGGGAAAAGATTTGAGACATTTTTAATAGATACTACAGAATAATGTCAGTGTCAAACGTAAAAAAGTACACTTGTAAAGCAGTCTTTGCTAGCAACCACACCTCAATATAGTCTAACATTAACAGTAATTTCAGCTGTTTGAAAATACATTGTACCTGGTTTCACAGATGATTTACCTGAACAGACGACAGGGTGGAAGTAGTAATCCTGTGCAAACACTTTACAATCACAACAGCAGAAGTCTGGAAAGCAACTCTTAAGTTGAGTGTGTTTTTACATCAGGTTCGTATATCCAGCTGAATACTGAATATTAAAATTCACACTCTACAAAATGTGGATTGTTTATTAAAATCCTGCTTTGCTGTTTTACAAATTAAGTCTTGGCCTGAAGACTGATTGCGTTATGTTTTTATTTTGCATTTGCTCAGTAAATGAACCTTGACAGCACTTTATTTGTTGTGACGTTACAATATAACAAAGCTCTGTCCCGCCAGCCCTCTTCCCTCCGTTTCAGGATCATCATCTTCTTGCTGATCCATGCTGCCGTCTTCTTCACAGCTCTGGGAGTCGGCTGCACTGTCGGACAGCAGTGATGGCTGATACAGAGAGGGCTGCCTCTGCTCTTTAATCGCTGTCAGATCAGACTGAGAGCATCTTGTGCATCTACTGGCATCACGTGCAGGACCTGTCTCCATCACTTGCTTCCTGAGGTTTTGTATCTCTGCTTCTGCACTTGTTTTTCTCCCTGTTTTCCACTTTTCATTATTTGTGTTCTCCTCTCCTGCCGCGTTCTCGTCTTTTCTCGTCACCACGTCTTTGTTGTCCTGCACACAGTGTTGTCCCATCCTCTCTGCCAACTCCCTCAGCTGCTTCTCTTCCTCATCCATGGAGCTCAGGGAGGGAAACTCTGCTTTCTTACCTCTTAGACCTGTGAACATTTCAGAAAAGTAACAACCGACACCAATTTGAGGCCATGGGTATATGGACGTGAGAACATTTTAACCATTCCTCTCTTAACTTTATGCTTATTTAATTTCATGTTTAGGATGGGATGAAGGCTGTGGTCACACATTCAGTAGTTATGAAATATCATGAGTGTGTTGTGTATTACCAGCTGGCTGCTCTGCTGTGGGCTCAGGTTCTCTGGGTGTTAGACTCGGCTCTGCTGTGGGTGTAGCTCTCAGTGTGATGTGCAGGGAAATGGCCTGAGGACCACTCAGCCCATCAACTCCCCCTCCATCAGTGTTACTGACGCTGCTGCACATGGTTTCTCCAGGCCTAGTGGTTCCACCGCTGTTCCTTTCATTGTAAGCACTGCTTCTGCCATCATCGTTTGCCACTTCGTCAACACTTTGACCTTCATTTCCACTGTGGACAGCTGTAGAAGCAGCTTTGGTGCCTTTTCTGGAGAGTCTTTTGAGGGCCTCTGCAGCGCTGGCACCTTTACTGCTGCTCATGCTGCTGTGTGCTTTGCGGGGTTTGTCTGGTAACAGAGGACGGCCCCTGAAGGCCAGGTCATCGTAGGTCCTCTGCATCTCCATAATGGACTGGTCTACATTGAAGAGGTGAGACCGTCGTGGCTTGGGTTGGGGGTTTACTACATGCCTGGTATCCAAATACAGAGATGCCTAGAGAAATAAAACAGATCTGAGTTCAGCACGGGTTGGCTGGCTGAGGCCGATACACAGAGAGGCTATCGTAGCTGGCAGTCAGTGGTCACTAGGGTTGTGCTGTACTCTAGCTTTAAGTCAAGTTTTCAATGCAAAATATGTTACCGTTGACCTTATCCCAAAGAAAAGAAAGAAAGAAATAATATATTAATTTCCTTCAGGGAAGTAAAATTATGTTATGGAAACTGAGAGATGACCTAAACCAGCAGCTCCACTGTTGTTTTTCTCTGTGAGGGAAAATGGAGGAGGGACAAAATGTGGGATGCGAAAGGAGATCCAGCTGCAAAGGGGTGGCAGGGAGGCAGTCGGTGAATTAAATTAATTTAAACCATTTTCTTTAATGAATTAAAAATATATATATAAAAAAAAAAAAAAAAAAAAAAAAAAAAAAAAAAACGCTTACTGAGCTGTGTGTTAGGCTGGACCCTGTCCTGACTTAACACCAGAGGGTAATATGACCTTAAAAAGAACGTGGCATTTGTCCAGTATGAGTGCATCTCAGCTGAGTAGGGCCTGCTGTGCTGAGGTCCATCATAACTAGCAAATTGTTGCAAATTGAGGTTTAGTACAGCAGTACACTGCATGTAAAAACTGTATACAATATGCAGCTTTGTCTTTCTGACAGAAATAGTGGGATACATTTGGTAAATGATGGATAACCAGTGGCTGTCGGACAGCCAGTTACAGATGTTGTGCAGTTAGTGTCAAACAGCTCCCCCTTTAATGTTCTTATAACAGAGTGATGATTTGATTTGACCGCATCAAACCATCATCCCTGGTCCCACGGCTCTATTGCTCTTTTTTGCTTCCATATCCACACCATCCATCAGTCCTACCTCTTTCTTATCTAATGTTTCCTTCTTCTTTTCTTCCTCTTCTTGCTTTCTCTTTGTTGTTGTCTTCCTCTTCGTTTGTTCCATCACTTCTGTCGACTGCTCTTTCTTTCGAAGAACCTCCAGCCACTCCTGCAAAGAAAGATCAGAACTGTCTCATGGAAGACATGAAAAATAAACTGAGTTACCCTGAGCTATGGCTATGTTTGATGATGGTACTGTCTTTGCATTGGCATATTGTGTCTACTACTACTATCATCAGACATAGCCATAGCTGAGGGTAACTCAGTTTATTTGTCAAGTTTATTCTGTTTCTGACTTCAACTTATGTCACCTGGACTCTACTCCTTGCAGCCTATAAACTGTATTTTTCTTGAATCGTCTTTTACTGCAAGATACTGGTTTTGTTTCCTCATCCTGTATTTCAAAGGCCAGATTATCTTCACAGAGTGGCTCTGAATACAACAGGAAACGATGGACCTTGCTGCAATATAATCAACTGCTATAACATGTCAAACAGGAAACACAGATAGATGATTTTACTTGTGGTGTGAGCTGATCCTTGTCCAGGAGTTCGATGAGGTGGTAACATTTCACCCTGGCCAGCAGCAGCTCGAAGCCCACCGACATCGCTGTGTCTGCGTTAGCATCCTCACTCAGCCTGAACTCGCTGTAATACAATGAACAGAAAAGAGAAGTGAAGAAACAGAAAGCGACGAGAAGAGAAGAACCACTGACAGAAGCTGTGTTGAATCCCAACCTGCAGGACTGTGTTTGATCTTTGTAAAATTATATTGGTTCCTACAATCTTGTAAGAATCCTGGTATATGGTATTTTGTATATGTATTTTGGTGTCTAAGACATGAGGCAATGATGTGAACAATTTGTTATAGTTTGCACACATTTCATAATCAGCAATGAATTTAAGTGAAAATATGAAAACACTTATTATCTTTTGGTTGCCTTTATTTTCCATCACTCTCCTGAGCAAGATCAAGCTTAGTAAATTGTTTAAATTGTGGGAGAGTTTGTCCTAATGGGGGCATCATCCTAGCTGCTGTAAGAAGAGGTTGTGTCTTAATATCTAAAGTATTTATTGTCACTTTTGTTGCTTACCTTTGTGAGGCATGAGGCAAATAACCAATAGAAGCCAGGACAGACTGAATGGTAGAACTGCTAAGAACTGGAAGGAGACAGTAAACAAATGGTCCAGTAAAAGTCTGAAAGAGACACAGACACACAAAAATATCATTAATTATTGAACAAGCTATTTACTGAGCAGGACAATTTATAATTTTAATAAATGGACTTGTGGTCTACTGTGGTTATGGAGACACTATCTGGACTTTAATAATTCACATTGGAAGTGTAACAAGACAAAGCATTAACAAAGCAGTCGGTATGCATGTTAAAAAATATTTCTAAATATTCACTGTAAACTGTTGCAAAGAAAGGAGCCGTTCACTACTGGAAACACTGTCTGCAGAAGTGCAGTGGAAAGAAAACAACAGAAACATTTCAACTTTAGGTGGTTGCTCTGAACCATCCCTTAGTTATGCTGCTATAGGCCTGGGCTGCTGGGGGATCTCCCATGATAGACTGAGCACTTCTCTCTGCTCTTCTCTGCCTTTCCGGTAATCATCACTGACTCTGGGCTGTTAGCTGTTTCCTCTTTCTCACACATTTTACACAGAAACAGGAACAACTCATGAAACCACCTGGAGCCATGACAAGAGAGAATCACTACACCAGAAAATAACTATGTGCAATAGAGGACTATAAAAATTCTGGTTTATCATTCTGAAAATTACTAGTGGTCACACAAGGTAATGGCAATTGGAGAGCACGTACCAATTAAATACCAAATTAAATCATTAAGATTTATATAGCTGAAACAATGGATTTCAATAACTTACACCTTCTTGTATAAATGTCTTTTAAATCTTCAAACTTTCTCATCTCTGTCAAGGTTTGAATGAAAATTTGTGGACCCCACTGTATGTAAATAAATAGTTTTAGTGTACCTTTATACTTTGTGATAAATATCACAAACAAACAAGGAGGAGGTTATGTTTTCACCTGTGTTGGTTTGTTTGTCTGTTATTTCCTTTATGGAAAAACTACAGAACAAATGTCAATAATTTTTTGTGATCACTTTTCAGTGATGTCATGGTCCATCTAAAAATAACCCCATAATAAAGTAAATATTAAGCTTAAATAAAAAGGAATATTTAGGGGCGTGGTTGATTGACACGTCTGATCTTCAATGAGACTGGTGCTGATTTCGAGTCTCATACACATTGGGCAGTGACCTTGGATTCAAAGGTTAGACGCGGCTCCTCACTCTTTCCATCATATGCAAATATGGTCACTTCTGGCTCCAAACAACCAACATGGCGATATTCAAATGCCAAACTCCTGGTTTCAAAACATGAATCCACAAAACAATGAGTGACGTCAGACGTCATACAGTCTATGGGTATTGCTCAAAGAACAAATTATCACATTTCATCCAAGGTTAGAGGAGGAAATTATGTCTGAAAATCCCCCAAAAATCCCTCTCTGTTATAATGGGCAAATGTGAGAAGAGCGCAGCAGTGTTCAGTCTACAGCATCAGTACGGCTGGATTATGTCTTGAGATTTCTTCTCTCTCACTGCTTTCTAGTAATGTATTGCGATGACAAAGTGTCAAAGTTGCTGTCACTGTCGAGTGGTGTAGAAAACCTTTATTTAACGTACATAGAGAGGAGGAAATATAGGCAGCAGGGTCCCCAGTACCCTTTGACCTGTTCTGTAGAGAAATGGGTTTGTCCTGTTATATTTCTCAACAACAGTCTCTTGGGGATTTCAGTTGACTTAATTTGTCTTACTTTCAAGAAAGTATTACAAAATAAATGGCTGGATGTGTGTGTGTGTGTGTGTGTGTGTGTGTGTGTGTGTGTGTGTGTGAGAGAGAGAGAGAGAGAGAGAGAGAGAGAGAGAGAACATAAATGAATACAGAGTGTAACCCAGAGCACAACACAATTTTTGAACTGCAGACATGATGTCATAGAAGATGGGAGTGGCAAAGAAAGAAAGAAAGAAAGAAAGAAAGAAAGAAAGAAAGCTACAACCTTGAGTGTCTTGAATTCCTTCTTCCAGGGTTGAAGAAACAGATTGATGCAGAGAGTTTCCAGCAGTTCAGTGGCTTTGATGAAGGCAGACAGGTGTTTCCTGCAGTCAGTGTTCAGGTCTTCACAGCCTTCTCTCACTGCCTGGTAGAACGGGAACACTGTGAAAGTCCCTTCGGGCTCTGGATCCCTCAGCACGTACTGAGCCGCCTCCTGAAGCAGCTCGGTGTCCTGGCACAGCCGGACCTCCGTACACATCTGAACATAATTCACATAATGTTCATAAAGGTCCTGCCGAGAAACCTCCTGCTTTGCTGCTGCTGTCCCGTCCTTCATCACTGTCACTGTCCCTGAACACAGAGACTTTCTGTCAAACTATAACGAGGAAGTCTTGCTGACTAACAACCTGACGAGGAAGTGAAAGTAAAAGAAGAGAAGCTCACAATACCTGTTTTACTGGATTCTTCGTTGAGTTTGCGTAATTTAAACGTTTCGCTAAAAACATCGGACATTTATTATATGGAAAAAGTACACCTGACAATGAAAATGCTGTTTTACATAAAACAAAAGGATAAAGTATAATGCATAAAATATGAGGACTATTTAGGCCATGCCTGTACAAAACGTTACAATTATTCAACGCGTGAATATAACACACATTATACTGTAAATTACAATGTGTTGAATTGTCGCAGTGTTTTTGTATAATGTATATTTGGTTAAAAACTAGAATTTTATTTTTTTTATGTCCACATATTTTAGAAATTTGTTCAATATCACTAATACTGTTAACAATGGAGAAAAGGGCTGAGCTAATTTTCCTTAATAAAAATTCGAAGGAATTCTACTGTACCAAAACAAATGCTTTATTTTGTAAATTTTCACCCGGATGTATTCACTACTGTATCCGGGATGACTGAGGTCCACATGCAGCTTGTAGCGGAGCCTCTGTAGTTTCCAGTCAGGTGAACAGCTTTGTAGAGAAGTGTTTGTAGAGGTAAGTGACAGTGTAGACAGTAGACTTTCTCGTGACATATTGTTAGCATGGTGTCTGTTTCCATGTATATGTATTATATATGAGCTTTGTTGCTCAAACGTGTTTTGTTGTGATCGAGCAGCGTCATCCAACACAGCGATACAACAGAGGTTCTGTTAGAAGTCACTGTTCGATGCATTTTCTCACTTCTACTTGATATGAATCAGACAGATGTTAATCAGCATCCCTCACTGTGGGATATACTTCAAACTTTTTTGATGAAATTAGAGCGTGTACTTTGAGTTGAACATTTTCATCACTTGCTGTATGAGCTGGTTTTACCAACACACCGCCTCCCTCTCATTAACTGCTTGTGTTTTGTTACCTATAGTGCTGATCCCAAAGCTATTCTTCTGTTTTAACTCCTCGTTTCAGTCTTGTTCTGAACTGATGCTCACAGAAGCAGAGACATGAAGAACAGAAGCGGCGGCTGGCCGGACACTCGGCTCAGACAGAGGGTGGAGCAGGTACAAGTTCCTCCTCAATCCTCTCAAGCTGTATGTTATGAGTGAATAGTAGTGATTTAGCAAGGAAGGAAGAAGTAATGTCTTAAATGATTGTACATTATGTCATCTGTGAGGGAGACAAAAGAGCTCTTCTCGCAGAAAATAAAACAGCTTTTGTTTTTGCATGAATTTTCTTGTGAGATTTCCATGTTTATTATTTTGTTTTGAGGTGACATGACCAAGGACTGCCTCTGAATGTTTCAGTCATCTTGATTATGTTTCCTGGGAACTTCTGTTTTCAGTACCTGACATCCAGCAAAAGTGAATATGTGGACATTTCAGCCATGGCCTTGGACCTTCAGAAATTATACAGGTAGTAATTTAATGATCGCTTAACTTTGCTTCATCATTTTTCTACATTGACTGTTGTAGTCAGGAATAGATCCACTGAATGTATTACATTATTTTTGTCCTTTTAAACTGCCAATTACAGTTCCACTGCCGTTGATATGTCTGATTGAAAATATCCGTCTGTCAACCTACAACAAACAATCTATAGGCACACCCTCTTAATTTCACTATGAATATCAGCATCTGAAATATCTTTAAACATCTTTAATCCCAAGCTTCCAAAAGCATGTCCACTCAACGTTTGGTACACTTAACTGTGCATCAGTAAAGGATAACTACACTGGACTCCAAGCCTATGTTGTTATAGATATCAAATTTGTTTGGTGATGAAGACGTATTGTGTCTTTAGGATGGATTATGGGAGAAGAAACAAGACAGCTTTCAGAATTCAAGTAGAGAAAGGTAAGACAATAGTTGTGTAGCGGTGTGGTTTGAAGTGATTATTATTAATGTATTTTCTTGTATTAGAGTATGCATTTTTTCTATCACATGAGGAAAAAAAGCATTTTTAAAAATAAAGAAGCTATTTT